>JAQGBT010006800.1:0-11895 GCA_034698585.1 Disparrhopalites patrizii | reverse complement strand
CAAACTCCTCTGTTGGTCCTGTGTATGTGAGAGCATGTAACTACAACTTCTATTTTTACAACCTAACAAGAAAAAATATACCTTACTTACAAGTTAGTTGTTAGTGATCCATTCCAATGAAAGACATTTCGTTAAAAGGGTCTACTTTTTCGAAATTTCCGATCAACTATTGAATTCTCTCTATAAGGACTACTCGGTACTTTATGCTATACAGACCTTTATGTATAACAGTATAACACGTGCATCACTGAATACATTGACATTAATCTGGAAACGTGTCCTGCAGGAGAAAGTAAATAGAAGTATAGAATGAAAATAATAATTTTGCAAATCATTTTATTGTCATTGCATTAATTTACACCAGCACAAAATGCGTAATAATCCTTGAATTTCACTTCCAATGTTTACACATTGTCCAACGTAATGTCTACTTCATATATCATATAATATATATACGTATGTATATATAGTTACATTTGTTTTTCTACATACAACGGCCTACACAAGTTGGTACAAGGGCAATTTAACATGGGAAGCGTATTCACAAAACCACCCTTACATTATTGCGACTCTCAACAATGAACTATTTGCAAGAAACAACCATAATAAATGGTAGCGTTTTTCAAATGTTATTATGTAAAAGTACATAAAAGTTATTTTATGAACTACTGGCAACTTCAACCGTTTTGAGAAAACAGAAATTAAACTACAAACTAACGTCACGTAAGTCACATTCTGGAAAGTTTTAACTATGATTTCAATTGAAATAGGCATTACAATAATGTCGACCTTCAAAAGCGATCATCTGGATTTACCTGGTTTGATTTTGGATTGTAATGAAAACGAAAACTTTAAAACAATTAGAAGCTATGTTGTAGTGTATTGTTGTAACTTCCTCTCGTGAATTCCAACACAATGTCAAAATACGAAAGGGTAACAGGACAAAACAATATAAGGTTGGTGACTAAAACGTCGAAATATTGATTTATTCAAAGTCAATCTGGTATCTATTAAAGTTGGAGGCTAAGAATGCCTGCTATGGTCCAGTTAAGGATTTTAGGATGTTTGTACTATAATTATATTCAAGTTAAACGATTTACATTTGTGGATTATTAATCGCAAACTGAAGCTTGGAACTTCACACTACTATATTTCCTGCACATTTTTCTTTACATTAAATCTATTCTCATTTCAGTTTATCACTGTAAAGTACCATTTGAACAGTCGTGCATATACTTACATATTTTCAATTGGACTAATCTCCCAGAAATGACGGCACAACAAAAATTTATGTGAATCCATACGCCTTTCGGGTATTTCCTCTGTACCTTGTTACGACAGTCACAAACCTGAACTTTTTGAATAATTAAAGGCACAGTCTTAATCTCAATCTCAGACATACGGATATCTACAGAATGGCACACTCTTGCCTATCTTAAACGGTTGATTTTTTTAAATTCACATAAAGTGTCCCATTCTAGGTAGGTTGGTAAAGTATACTTCACGAAGCATTTTAAATAAGAAGCAAGAAAAAAACAGACTACAAACAGTAAACTAAATTGCTGTCAGAGAGTTTCTATATGCGCCAAATGTTATTGGTATCTAATCAAACCAAACTTGTTTGGCCCATGTTTAAGAAATTACAATTGTAGAAATAAAGATGCTTAATTAAATTCTTAATTAAGCATCTCTAATAAACCTCGCAGCAATGATAACAAAAGGAAAGTTCACAAGTGCGTTCGAAAGGGCTACTTGTCTATTGTCTATACACAATGGCTTCGCAGTCACTGTATACATTTAATTTTTTAAGTTTTAAATCCGTCGTACATATATCTTCGGAAAAACTGGGGAGGCGTAAGAAAGTAATTGGTTTTGGCATGAAGGCCTTAACTAAGTTACAATGGTAAAATCATTCGCAACTGAACGAAATAGAAAGATGACGTATTGTTAAAATATCCACGCCCTACTACTTAAAGTAATCCAAATAAAACTACCGTATAATACGCTTGTAAATATGTACGCAAACACATACTAGCTTGAAAATCCACTAGTTTTACGTCCAACTGCTAATGCTGGCACAAATAGAACTCTTTTAATCTAGATTGTATTTCTCTGTCGCAAAAAAAAAAAAAATGACTCCGGCATAATTCTTGCTAACTATGAATTATGAATCACTTCTATAACTGGTAAGCAGTTCTTGCATTTAGGTATTACTCACAACCCCAGATTATGCTGGGTAAGCAGCATCTGAAATTGTTTTAATTGTTTTGCTGGGTAAAGCCTCCTTGATCATTTCTTGAATACCGCTGAAGTTATTCATTGCATACATGCTTACGAAACAAAATGATCACGTTGCTACCGACCAGTTTTCGAGTGTACAATGAGACTAGAATCTGGTTTACGTTACTGTGTAAATTAACCACCATATCCAACCAACAATTTTCATGTCATTGCAGGACGGCCACATAAATTGTTCCATACCAATTTAACCTCGAAAGTAATTTGTGTAGCGGTCGCAAGCTAGAATTCCAGAATGTACGGATTTCTGAACTCGTAACGGTATTTTCAGCATGAACTTCAAAAATCAATATCTGAACTGTGACGATTTATTAGGAGGATTTCTATTATGAAACTATCACAATAGTCGACGCTGATATTCTCAAGCCGATTGTACTTCAGTTTTTAGACTGCCGTCAAGATTGTATTTTGCCCGCAAAAGATTCAGAGAATTGACGATGGCATGTCTATAATACAAAATATTTGGAAATACATACCAATAGATGCTAATATATTAAATGTAATAACTGTCATTAAATGTGCATGTAAAGCCAGCTAACAATTACGGTTAACTGGCATACATACAGCTACCGACTACTCTAATAAACGCTGCTCATACCTGAAATGCACCTGGTATAGAACGTAAGCAGAAATGTGACCAAAATTGGTTGTCGTGACCGTACATCCTGGCCATACCTCCTCCATAGGAACAACATCATCTCTCAAAACGTAAGCGTCATTTCTACCAAAAATAATATTCATGTCTCAGACTCGAAACCTTCATCAACCCATAATTTCTGTACATTCACAAGTTTGAATATCTCGAAACTACATACCGAGCAGCCACTACAGATACCACAGATGTATCGACAGGAACTGCGAAATTCTTTAAGTGAGTGCATTCGTCCATTATGGCATGCATAAAAGTTAAAGCCTCTAATCTCTTTTGTAATCTCTTGTCAGTAGTAGAAATCTTGTCTTGAATCCATCTGTCGTGAGTTTTAATCAGCTCGTTTACATTGCCTGGAATTTTGCCTGAGATAATTGGGGACACCCACTCAGGTATCACGACAAATTTGCTCGAAATGATTCTAGAAACTGTAAAAAAAATTGAAACATTTCGCATAAGAAATTAGGCATATAGTACGAAGAAAATAGCGCATAAAAACATACACACTTGAATTCGCGTCTAAAATACGTACTGTACAAGAACAAGAACAAAGAAAACAGCTATATATTTTCCAAACATAAAATTATAACTGGTGTAAATACCATTCGCTTGTTGATCAGCTTTTAAGAACGACTTAAAAAAGCTCTTACTGGTAGTTTTGAAATCAAAAAGATTCCTGTCAAAATGTTTTCCGTTCAGGTACGCATCCTGTGAAGTAAATTCAGACACGAAAGTGAAAGTTATAATTCCTAATTTTGTAACAACGATAAAGAAGAAACAAATATAAACTACGTATCTTACGGAGTTATGAAACACCATCGGCACTAATTCTTCCTGGAATTTCGAATCATTTACGAATTGATCCTCTAAGCCATCCCAGTCTATCGCTCCACTCAATACCCCCTGAAAAAAATATTCAGATACAGCAGCCGATCTATATATTTATTATTTTCATCAATGTAACCGACGATTAGGCTTTTATACATTTTAAACGCCGCACTAATATGTGTTTCATGAATAACTTAATAGTCAAATCAAAAAACTTACCCTAGTAAAAACATCAGACGCCGTTGTCCAAGAAAGGCAGGGTGCAACAGCTATGGGTTTAGGCCAATTGGTTGCCGCCAGTGAGGCCATCTAAAATATTCATTATAGCTAATAAAACCATTTGATGACGTGAAAGAGAAACTAGAAGCACTCTGCTCGTGCAAAAAATTAAGGAGAACATTTGATTGTTGTCAATACCACAGCTCACTTGGAAAATAGCAAATACCATACGTACAAGAAGTGCATTTCATAATTTATAATTTTATGCAACCTTAAGAATACGAAAATAGTACAGTTCTAGAAGTTAAAACTTTGCTTAATAAGCATATAGAAGAATGCTTCACTATACTTACATGACCCCCCATCGAAATTCCATGGAGGCAAAAAGGACCATAACCCTCGTTTTCCAACCATCTCAGCAATGCAATAGCTTCCAGCATTAACGCGCCACCCATTATAAATATATCTGCCACATGGAGCAATGAGGACCGGCTGTATAGGAAAGGAAAAGGGGTTAAGTTTAGAATTTAACCTACACATTTTGCGCCTTATTATAACTAATCTAGTTACACATGAGTCAGCTTACTATTGTTCGTTCGGCTTTCGAAGTCCATAAAATGGGTTCTCTAAAATAAGTGATCCGATATTGTTTTCAAAAACAAGGGGCTTGGCTAGGACCATCCTTCGTCTCCAGAAGTACTACAAATCAACAAAACGAATACCTGTGATGCAAATACAGACAGCGTGAAACTTTAAATAAAATTAAGGAAGGTTCAACTCGGGCACATGGATCACAATGCCCCTTTTACAAATAATGTACGCGAACTAAGTATAAACAGTTACTACAAATGCATTCAAAAGATTCAAAACTTATAATTTCGATTTACGTGGTCCCCAGTACCAGCCATATGAATGCATATTGGTCGCTCTTCCGTTTTCCATGCTTTCGGCAAAATCAACTGAAAATACGATTTCTCAGACGCTGGAGGTAATAACCCTGGTAAGTGTTTAACAAAGGGGCTGGTGAAGTAGCCATTAATAATTTTCAAACCTCGGAAAGAATTTTCCTGCAATGTGACAATTTACATTTACATTACGACTTAACTAACAGCACTAAAAATAATACAGCGTCGAATTCATTGATGAAGGTAAAAGTAGCATGTTTTACCACTTTATCGACATAGATTGGGTGGTTGACGTCCACCAAATCTTGAACAAGATGACGCTGGGAAATGATTTTCCGGAATTCAAAGAGTCGTCTCAACTTCTCAGGAGTTCCCCATCCATTCCGAAAGAACTTTGACAGAACAATGCTACGGTATATCTGTATACGGTCACATTTTATTTCCCAACTTTGACCCAAGACTGTAGACACTGTAGTTTTTTTTAAAGTAATATTAAGGTGGTCAATATTACGGTAGCTGATTTCATACCTGATCTACACGGCTTAAGCCCATGGCAAAATAAAAAGTGTCATGAGTTTATTGCTCAAACTTTTGCGTCGTCGTAGAATTTGTATCTTCTTCAACCTCCGCATGAGAGAAATATTAGCTATTCAGCATAGCTTCGACGATTTGGATTGTACTTACATGTAAAACACTAAAAACCTAATTGCTGGACAATATACATTAACTGCATACATACTGATAAAATTCTATACTTGTGATGTGCCTTGTGCTTTCAATTTGTACGAAGAATTGCTTGCATTTGACTCCTAGATTGTTATGACCATGACTTTACAAACTGAAAAAATATACTTATATAAATAGCATCTTCCGAATCTGGAAATACATATACGTATGTAATTTGAAAATTAGATTTGCTGATTATCTTTGTCAGGTTCTTCCAGGTTAAAAATATTTACTAAATTTCATTCCGTTTTGGCTAACTCCATTTCTGCTCGTGGTTCATTCAGCAATTTGGTCACAGTACAAAAAGTCAGACTCCGTAGTTCTGTCAAGATGAAATCTATACGTGGATTTGAAAACATAAAAAAAAAAGTATTTGAAAAAATCTACATAAACATTGGCTGTTACAGTAGACCCACGTAACTATTATTACAATGGGATTTCCAGGGACTTAAGTATACATCGTGTTATGTGTCCTACAAAGAAAAAAACCAAAGTAAGACGAAAAGAAATGAAAAGAAATTAAACAAAAATAGACACAAATAAAATGTTTTACTGTGAAAAATATTCATATGAGACCAGTTTCCTCGTAAATTAACTTGCAAACTGTTGCTCCAATCTCGTGTGTTATTTTTCAAAATCCAAATGATGCGGGAATCAAGCAGGCCGAATAAATTTCTGTTGTTCACGGATTCGAAGCTTCAGGTTCATGGTAATCCCAAGAAAATTTGCCAATGTCAATGTCAAATCTCAAACACTCTATTATTTTGAGCTTATATGATTTTGTTTTTATACTGAAATATTAATTAAAACCCTTACAGACCCTACTTCAAGCCAGGAAAGGGGGGATCCGATGTTAGTGTCGGGGTTTCAGTACTTAAAGCACCTTAAAAATGGAAACTTGGTACTATGTTGGCAAAAATATTAGCTACTAGTTTTAAAAAATATCTCTATTATACACTTATAGAATGATCTGCTAAATACATCTACTAATGAAGAAAAATGATAGCTATATTTTTGTACTATTTACGATCTACATTACAGTAAAATGTGTTGTGTTATGCTACTGCTAACTCGTATGACTGGTGCGAGTGACGAATGAGAATGAATGAATATCACGAGTGACGAAAAAAAAAAAATCTGAGTCTGAGCACAACAGCAGTAATCAGAGTACTTTACTGAGGCAGTGGGCGTTAGACGTAAGAAATCTCTGTTCTGCGGCGAGATCAAAATTTCCCGGGTTTAATACATTGGGTCTATACGAATCATCCAGGACTTTCAGTATCATGGATGTCTGTCTCAAGTATGTTACTGATGTCGTATTTTTTCAACAGAAATTGAAGTAAAAATACATATATTAATTTAGCTAAAATAGCTGTATTTATTTCCGTTGCTCAGGTTCGGGTTATTTTCATTCCCATTTGAATTGATCTTCTTGCGTCCTTCAACCAGTATTAGCTTTCACTCAAAGGTGTTCGAAGAAAATATGTTTCAGAAAACAAAAACGCAGCGTCAAGTAACATATTTTTACCGGAGAAAACCTCTCCATCAGAGTGCTTTATTGAACTGACAACTTTCTTTGATGGAACGGGACGTTCCAGAGTAATAATTATGATAATAATAGACACGACTACAATAATTGATGCATTATTTCTTTCCCCTACTGACAATTGATTCATACATTCACAGACGCCAGGACGCACTTAATGTGACTCTGCTTGGGCTTCTTCAACACGTGCCAAAAATTCCTGTCGCTCTTCCTTTAATTTTGCTAGTCGTTCCTTCCTTTGCTGACGAAGAAGCAACCGCTGCTCTCTTTCATATTCTTTACGACTCATGTTGACACTGAAATTTCCGAATGCATGGTTATTAGAGCAAGTATTAATTATGCATCGATATTTACACATTTTTCTCCTCATATTACTAAATAAGCACAAATAGGAGGTTGGTGGTGCCGCTGGTGTTAGTGGTTTTACCTTTGGTTGGTACTCGGTGTGACTGAACAATACAAACACATATTAACATGTACCAAATAACGAAATAACCTTGTATGCAACATACATCTAGTCCATTCGTTCACCTATTTGAAACCTGGATCCCTGCCTACCGGAAAACCTTTCATTTTCTTGTCGCCGTATTTTTCCTTGCAAGTCCCAATGAATCCGTTGACTTAAACAACTTCCTAGCTGATGAGCAGAAACTTTTGCTGATTTATATTTTTGAAGGTCAAAGACAAGCAATACACAACTAACCATATCAATGTAAGGTTTCAAGATCAAAATGACTCAATAAGTATGTATTTACTTATTTATAAAATCCCTGTCCCACGCATATTCAACTCATAATTATTAGATCAAGGAAAATCTTAGTTATCGCAACCAGCTTCTTCTTGAAGATAACAGCTTCCACGGATCAACATTCAATGACCTAAGTTGGGTCACCCAACCTAACCTACATTTCCCTAGAATCAACCAAATCAACATAAGTTAATATACCCGACCTTTCAGCATCACCGATTTTGTTCTTTACCATCTAGTACCGACAAACTCGGAGCAAGAAAATATGTCCTACGACAGGTACCAATTTACTCAAGGTACGTAAACATACCAAAAATACATACAATTACAGGGGAAAAGTACTTAACAAAAACTCACTCTTCTTTTTCACATTCTTCCCACGCAATCTTTTGTTTCCCACATTTGTAGAACCAGGGCATATTGGCTCGATGACACGAGTAGAATTCGATGTACTTATGCACGCAAAAGTCCCGGTAGCGCAAAGGGACTTTGAAAGCAATTAGTTCTTGTTGGGACACATCCAACACTGTGATTCAAAAGAAAAATAATAGTCATAAAATCCATACATCCTGCATTAAAACCGGAACATTTAGTTGATCATGATTATTTATTAGGAAGAAACAATGACCCAAATATTCTCACCTCGTTCCTTCCGTCTGTATCCCTGCTGTTCAAAGCCAAAGTTCGCTGGGAATGTCGGGCCTTTAGTAGGGTCAGGGGCCCATTCCGAATCCATGTGGTACGTTATGGCATGAACTTGACCCATTGTAGATTTACCTGCTTTGCAGGAACACTTATATTTTTAAAAAAATGTATTTCAAACAAAATAACAAATTTTTAAAAATTTTCTTCCACTTCGTCTCCAACGACGGAGTTTTTTTTAAACTTCCTGGCAAAGTCAAACAGCTGACTTACATGGGATGGAGGAGAGGCTTTTCAATGACTTTTTCTCTCGTGTTTCCTCTATGTCAATCGTGCAAAATAGAAGCCGACTCCAAATCAACGTTTTTCCTCCCGCTTTCCCCTCTCGTTTTAGATGGAGTTGGAGGCTGGAAATCCGGAAAGTAACCCGCCGATCCGATGTGAATGTAAAAAAAAAACGAGGAAATACAAACCCGAAATGAAGATGCTTTATAGCTTCTCATTCTTTTTAATAGCAATGTTTGGCCCCCTAAACCATATAACACGGATATGAATTGTGCCTTAAAAAGGCGCTTTCGTCCTCCGAAAAGGGCAGAACATTTCCCCCTTTCATTTATTCCTATCATTTACTGATAGTGCCATCATTTTAACGATCATTTAAGGTGTTTTTTTTTTCAAAAATTGGAAAATAGTGGAAGATACAACGGATAAAATGCGACTTATAGATATCTGAAGTTTTTGCGGGGTGAAGCACCTGCATTTTATCTTATTGTGTGCCAATCTTCTATAATGCATTTCAAATCTGGATACTAGCGCAAACTGACTTGGGAAAAAGCTCATTTTAAGCGCCAGAATATGTTATACCTGGGTACCTGACTTTATTTGTAGTTGTGAATACATATTGTCGGTGAAGAATCGAATGGGATCATCTCCAGCGCGCATTAATTCACGATTTGATCATCTCCAATGGTAAAGCATAGCACTTGATGACTTGGTGAATTAGTGCGCGCTGGAGTTGATCACATTTGATTCTTTACGGACGATATGTAAGTATGTACGTACATGAGTCTAATTGTTTCTCGTTGAAACAATTATATCTGAGCAGGAATTTGGATTTGTCCCACATAATTCATGATAAGATCTAACGAATAGGTGAAAAGTGCAAATGGACATGTCGTATATTGTCGGAGGTATACGGACAGAATTGCATGGTATTTCTGACGTCTCAACCTTGACATTTCTGAGTAATATGTGTTGGGGTCTATGTAGAATGAAATATTGGGTTTCGGCATAAGAAATAAATTTTATGGTTAGTACCCTGATAATTTACTGTTGTTAGTTTTCAAAGTCTCCCAAAAAATGCAAATGACCTGATTTTGAATGTATTACGACACCACAGGGCAAGAGAAGTACTCGTGTAAATAATTTTTCATTATTTGCGACTCCCCACCAACGTGACGTATTGTGTTTCTGAGTAGAAGCAATATTGTCACCGGTGTTATTTTTTTAATATGTTTGCGTCTACCAGCCTCTTTGCTTCCAGAACATACTTGTTCTATTTTCGGCAGGGTTAAAATGATTCCTTTTCGAGTATTTTCAATCAAAAGTGCCCTATTGTCGCCTTTGTACTTTGTTATTGTACATATATGCATTTTGCTTTGCTTGGGAATTGAGGCTTTAGTTCGAACCTAACCAGTGAAATGTCTGTTACTCTCCGAACTTTTTATACTTACTTCACGCTACAAATACTGTACATTCGTTCACAAATTCTTTTTGCAGTTCTGTCAGAGAGAGAATAATTTCTATAGAAATAAGATATTTCAAATTGTACAAATATTCACTACTATATAGAACTGGTTATATGTATGTATTTCGAAATACCTATATACGTTATTTCCCCCACTGAGACCGGGACCTGAGACTGCTGTTATTTCGAACAGCGTTGAACTTTTTCCGCCCACACATTTCGGCACTCACTCATCGCGCATTTCTATGTACACAAACGGCTACAGACGCTCATTCATATATCCCGATTTCCCGATGGTTTTTCATTGATGCATAGAGCTTATCATTCACGAATGCTAACATTCATATTATGTGTTTCTCGAATATTTTACTAGAAAAATGCATGGCATTCATAAAGAGAAAGATGTAGTCCCTAGAATCTGAAGTTCTTTTATGCTACCCATGCTAATACCTACCTAATGGAGGTACTACATGTGGAAGTAGAAATAGGATGGGTAATTAACATTTTAAGGTGTTATAAATGTAATATTACTGACACTGAAGGAAGACAAAGCTTTTTCCTCCCCTGTCATGACATATAAACGTGATCTCTCACCTCCGGAAACGCGTCGGAAAATATATACCTCAAAAGGTCTTCCAAAGTAGCACCCATGATCTCTATTTACTTCTTCCGGAAGGAGGAAAAGAGAAGGAAGAGAGAGAAAGATGTATAAACAGAGGCGCAGAATACAGAAAACACGCAGGGGTAGAAAGACAGCAGAAATAGAGGCATAAAGGACAAGAGAATAAATTCAAAAAAAGTGAGAAGGAGTCAAAGAAGAGAGACAAAGGCCAGGAAGAGAAAGGAAGAAAGAGTTCACGAAAAGAGAGATACGGTAGGGAAATTAAAAGAAAATACAGGAGATAGAGAGACTGGACGCACAAAATTAGACCGATAGACTGAGAAAAAAGAGATGAAAAGAGAGAAAGAGACCAAGATGGAGGAGGAAGAGTCTCGTTATCAACGTGGTGACGGCAGACTTGGAGAGGGAAAAAATTCCCCCAGAAAACTTTTCACTCTCTTCCCAGTCTGATTTCCAACATTTTCAAGCAAAAAGATTAGGTAGAAAGAAGGCGACAGCCATGTTAAGACGAGAGAAAAGAAACAGAAGATTGAGTAGAGACAAGGAGACAGAAATATGGAGACAGAAAAAGATCGAAAGATGGAGAAGACAGAAAGTGGCACAAAGACAGAGAAGAGAGACAAAGATAGAAAACAGAGACAGAGCAGAGAAGACAGACAGACACAGAAGAGAGAAAGAGACACAAAGACAGACTGACAGACAGATATAAAAGAGACACAAAGACAGACTGACAGACAGATATAAAAGAGACAAAGACAGAGAAGAGACAAAGAGACACAAAGACAGAGACAGAGAAGAGACAAAGAGACACAAAGACAGAAGCAGAGAAGAGACAAAGAGACACAAAGACAGAAGCAGAGAAGAGACAAAGAGACACAAAGACCGAAGCAGAGAAGAGACAAAGAGACACAAAGACAGAAGCAGAGAAGAGACAAAGAGACACAAAGACAGAAGCAGAGAAGAGA
>JAQGBT010006799.1:0-11896 GCA_034698585.1 Disparrhopalites patrizii | reverse complement strand
CGGCAATTTTTCAGTCGCCATTTTTTTCATTCGGCAATTTTTCAGTCGCCATTTTTTTCATTCGGCAATTTTTCAGTCGTCAATTTGGATTGATCGTCTAATTAGTTTCCGCGGCCAAATGTAGACTCGACTATCTGTCTTGTCGATATAATGTCGAATCGACAAACTATTAGACATTTTGTCGCTCTCGTCAATGTGTTCCCGTCGTCATATCTCACAACCCTTCCAGAATAAGAAATTTGTTTGCGCCAATGTGGCTTAATTAGAGCCAGACGCATTATTATAAACGGCTGGTGTCTGTTAATAGAGGTAAATTGACAAATGTAAACGTGATGCACTCATCCAAAGTAACCAAAAGATCGTTAATTTATCACAAAAATTTATCATAAATTGTGACGTTGTTGACATTTGCTAATTCGCATTTAAGCAAAAGTATTTCTGTGCCTTGGTCAGCCCGAACTATAAGAAACAAGCATTTGAAGCTAATGTTTTGGCTAATGACTAATATAGTTATTAGCCCAAATAAAGAACTTATAGTATATACTGAAAGCGTATTTTTAGGTGGGACGCTGCGTCAAGTACTTTTTTGCCGTTTTTGTCAGAGCTGGTTTTCGTTTAATATTAGTGCAATAAATAAAACATCATGCATCCAATAAAATTATTTCAAATTTTGATACAAATTCAGAAGCACGCCGGTAGAAGCCGACTGAAAAATATGAGCTGCTGGGATTCGCGGGAAATAAACTTTGCAAATTAATAAGTGTGTTGGTGCTAACATTTTTTGTATTAAGCGTTATCAAGACCAGCACAAATTTGCTCTTCCCCGCAGATTCCTTGAGAGCGTCGCCTGCCTACTACAAAATTGTGGATATCAATTGGATTCTCTTCTTCGCCACGGTTGCCCCTAATGGGTATAAGGAGACCGGTCTAAAGCGGGATGCGATTGTCTCATACTGAAATTGCTACTTGCGGTTCAGTCGAAGTTTTGCTGGTAATGTGGCGTATAAGCAGAGCAATACAAAAGGCTTGGCATGTAATATTCAAAATATAAATTTGCATCTCTTTCCAGGGTTTCCAGGTTTGGTTGTAGCGCTTTACCGGATATACGCAGGCATAGCAACACAAATCCGATGTACAGTGTAGTCTCTCTATAACGACAATGAAGGGAAAGGAAAAAATGTTGTTCTTGAGAAATGCTGTTATATAGAACATAAAATATGTAATTTACATGCACGAAGGGTGCAAAAAATAATGTTGCTATATAGAAATGTTGTTCAAAAGAGACTTGTTATAGAGACAATCGGCTGTATTCCAAAATGTTGTAGTTCCAATTGTTTAACAGCTCGCATCGGATCACGCAATTCGATCTAATTCACGAAAGATGCAAAAGATTCGATTTTGTTCGATTCAAGCTTTGGATTGAATCGAATCATGCTTCAAACGATCCAAACAATATTGTGACAAATGTTGCAGTATAGCAAGGTATGACATCCGAATCGGTATTCGAATTCAAATCGGAATTATATTCATATTTTTCGGTATTTTAATCGGAATTAGTATCCATGTTTTTGTCAGAAAAATATTTTATTTGCAGAATTTATAATTACAGATACATTCGAAATTTAAATTCGTATTCAAAAGTTGACATTTGGATTCCGATACTTTATTGGCAGACAACCAAAAGCATAAAAAGCATGAATGTAAAAGTGTCACTTTAGACCCCGAATGTCTAGATAGAATGCATCTTAGGTACCTTGGACATTAAGATTTTGTAAAAAAATTAAGCACAAAAAGCATTAAAAGCATAATAAGCATAATCAATTTCAAAAGGCATAATTGATTTTAAACGGCACAATTGTCCTACAATTAACCCTAGAAGTCAATATTTCGAGGTAACTTTTATAGTTTTAATTTTATAACGGTATGTTCGTAATCACCGCTGGTTTTTAAAGTAAAATTTCCGACTGTATAGCTGATGTTAATTCTTTTTTATATCGTTTTTGTTGCTAATTAATGAATGAAAAATTCTCAGGATTCCAGAAAACGAAAATTTGCTGCCACAAATTCTTTAAAAATTGCCATTTTTGACCATTTAACAACTCCTGTGGGTAAAATCCGCATAATTGGCGCATTTTGTAAAATTTTTAAACCATAATTAGTCTGTAAAAAGCATAATTTCTAAAGCATAAAAAGCAAATTCGATTTTGACAAAAAGCATAAATAGTTTTGAAAATAAAGCATAATGTGGTTGTCCTTATTTATTGGTATTCACAAATTCCTTCATTTTATTGCTAATTCCCGCCTTTGGGCAAGTTTCTTTTGGCAAAATCAAGGTATTCTAACGATGATTTTTTAAATTGGCAGTAGCATAACTATTTCATCCATAAAAACATCGATTTTTGCAAAATCAGAGCTGAGGAGTCAATTTATACATTAGTCAATTGATTTTACGTTTCTTTTAAGCTACAAATTACGCCAGATGCCAGATTGCGTTGCAAACAAATTTTTAAAAGTATACTTTTAAAATTTTTTACGTATTCAAATATATTTGAATACGTTTTCATATATCTAAACATTCGAACAAAATTGTATTGGAATTACAATTTATATTCCAGATATCCGAAATTTAAATTTGTATTTGCACAATTATAGGAAAACGCGTATTTAAATTCGAATTTTAATTCATATTTTTTCGCATGTCTAACCTTGCAGTGAAGTATCTCTGTAATAACAAAAGGGAAGGGAAAAAATTATTGTTCCTGGGAAATGTTGCTATATAGAATATAGAATATGTACTTATATGTACGAAGGGCGGTAAAAATAATGTTGTTACAAAGAAATGCTGTTATAAAGAGACTTGTTATAGAAAGACATCCCTGTAATTGCAGAACGTCACGGTCTACAAATTTTTTGTGATGGCTGTGGCGAGCTAGTGATGAAATTCATGTTGCTTCTGATTGGATATGGCGTATTCGTAATGCCACTCATCTGCATCCTCGACCCGCTATATGGCCGCTACTTTTACCATTATATCCACGGACGTAGACATAATGATCTGGCGTTCCCTTTGTACATTAGGCTGGAAGGAAAGTCTACAAGCAGTGCCTTGAGCCTGTTCTTGTCCTTATTCATTGCCGTTTGGATGTACAGTCGACTCTCTCCATAACAGTTCCTTGTATAACGGTACTCTCGTTATAACAGCAGCAAAAAATGCCCCCCTCAAAAACTTTCTCCATTTGTTAACATAGAAATGTCTGTTCTGTATAACAGTTTTGCGCTATAACAAGCGAAATTTGATGCTTTATAGGGTGCTGTTATAGCGAGAGTCGACTGTACACGCACGGGACTTGCGCGTGCTTGCAGCGATTTAAGTAAGAATTTACTTGAGCCGTTCGAGAAATTTGCACATGTTCAACAGCAGTTGCACTTATGTTGCAGGTATTGCTGTGTGTACATTTACAGTCTACAGTCCACTCTCCCTATAACGGCCATTTTTATAAGAGTTCTCATTCTATAACAGCACCAAAAAATTATCCCCTTGAAAACTTTCTCCAATTGTTAACATAGAAATTTAAGTTTTCTTTATTATAATGGGTAAAATTTGCTGTTTTGTAGGGTGCTGTTATAGAGAGAGTCGACTGTACTCTTTCTATAAATGGCCTCCTTTTCAACAACTTTTTAACAACTCTGAAGGGAAGGTCGAAAATTATTGTTAAAGGGAAATGTTATACAGTGGACTCTGTTTATAACAAATCTCCTTATAACAACTTTTGCTCTATAACAACTTTATTTTTCAGCCCTTCGAATATGTACTGTACATATTAAATTTTTTATATCACAACTTTTCCACGTAACAACCATTTTTTCCCTTCCCGTCAGGGTTGTTATAGCGAGAGTCCAGTGTATATAGAACAATAACTATGCATCTTGCATATACGAAGGACTGGGAAAATAATGATGTTACGGAGAAATGTTGTTATAAAGAGACCTGTTCTAGAGAGACTCCACTGTAACAGATTTTTCCCTTATAACGGTGTTCATTAATCCGCCCAAGTGATTTACTATGATAAATTCTATCTCTGTATTTAACAGTTTTTTCTCTGTAACGGAAAATTTTTGAAAAATTCGCCATTCACCCTCTCTCCCTATAACGGTTTTAGGCCACGCCTCCGCATGCTTCTCCATCTATATCGATTTTTGCACCAGCTTTGAATCCTCCGCCGTTTAGCCTTCTTCTCTACAACGGTTTTCGGCCAGGCCTTAGAGTATTTCTCTCCCTACACAAGTTTTTCTTTAGTTTTGAATCCCCCAGCATTAAATGTTTTTCTCTGTAGCGATCTAATATTATTGCTTATACCGGTTATCCTCTATAATGGCTATACATGAAGGTCCCTTTTGCCAAACTGCTATAGAGAATCGACTAATATATACGTATGTATACATTTTTAACTACGGTCGACTCTCCGTAGACTGGCCCTCCTTATAAGAGCACTCACTCCATAACAGCAGTACTGAATCCCCCCTACTGCTTTACCATGCAAACTGCGCCCTCTGTAAGAGCACTCCCTATAACAGCAGTTACTGTATGACGGCAGGGTATTTTCTACCCTCGGTCGCATTCCTTTCACTATAACAGCACTTTCTTCCTATAAGAGCATTAGCGCCTAATTCAGGTATCCCTACAACATTTACTTTTTCTCTATAACGGCACTAGGACTCTATACCAGCACAATTTCTTTCTTTTGTCTCTAAAATATAAATATTTACGCCAAATTGTGCAAATATTGTTAGAATTTGGAAAATTATGGAAGTTAAGCCTGAAAATAATCATCATTAATTAATATTAATATTTTTTAACTAATTCTCTATACCAGCAGTTTGTTATAAGAACACTTTAGCTGGTGCAGGTAGGGTGCTGTTATAAAGAGAATCGACTGTACACTGGAGTCTCTATATAACAACTCTGAAGGGAAGGGCAAGAAATATTGTTATAGGGAAAAGTTGGTACATATAAGATTAAATATGCATCTTATATGTACGAAGGGCGAAAAAAAGAATGGCCTTGTTATAGACTTATAGAGAGAGTCGACTGTGTTTGCAAATTTTTATGCTCCACTGTCGATAGGTATGGTATAAATTTATAATTCGATTCCAGAGAAATGCAGACGGACAGCCGACATTTATCGAAAAGCTTCCAGCGTCTCAAGCAAGTTCACGTGATTAATATCATGTTCAATTATGTCTACTGTCAGTCCAGTTTCCCCGCATTTGGCTTGATGACGCTCATCTTGCACGTCAACTGCATTCACGTCAGCCTGACTTGCTGCAGCAGCGTGCACATGTTCATTTTCCCGGGCTTTCCAATTTGGTCTATTGCGTAGGGTTTCGATGGGCTCCTTGCTCTACACTCTTCTAGGCAATGTCGGTCTCCTGTCCAGGCATTGAAAAAGTTCCATGCTGCCCGGTACCCTGACTATTCCCTGCCTGGCCAAAAGGCAAGTGTCCGTCCACTTTGCCCAATCTTCCTTCTCGGTACCACAAATTCGACCCACGATTTTTCAGGCTGGCTGCCCAATGTGTGGCGAAACTGCCCGGTAAAAAAAGGTCATACATTTTGCACTGCCCGATTTTTTCGGCGGCCGGCCCAATGTCTGGCCAAGCTGCCCGCTGGAAAAAAGGTTATACAGTTTGGCACTGCCCGATTTTTTGAGCGGGTTGCCCACTGTATGACCAAGCTGTCCGCTAAGAAGAGGTCAGACGGTCTGCACTGCCCGATTTTTTCGGCGACGTGCCCACTGTCTAGCCAAGCTGCCCGCTGAAAAAAAAGTCAGCGGTTCTGCACTGCCCGATTTTTTCAGCGGCTTGCCCAATGTCTGCCCACACTGCTCAATTTGCTGCCCACATTTTCCGCTAATTAGCCTGCCCATTTCCCGGTCAGCCTGATCGCTTCCCGGTAAGGTATCTGCCTGCCCGGTACCCAGGGTACAGTGGTAAGGAACTTTTTCCATGCCTGCTCCTGTCCGTACATCTGATACGCTCCTGTCTATGCATGGGGGATTTCCTGGAGCGGAAGCAGCTGAAAACGGAGCGGCCGATTGGGATTCAAGTTGGGAATTTGTACGTGATTCGCATGGACCACTTTCCTCACCATCATTTTACGAGCAATCTGACGGCACAGATCCTGTTATTGCATTAATTTAAATAAGACGATCTGAATTAGATCCACAATTTAATCGTTTTTATATTTATTTCACATAATATTGGAATATGTAATTCCGGATTTTTAAATACACAAGTGCAAAGATGGCTACGTACATATCAAGCTTATATACATTGCTTGATCGGGAAATTCATAACACATTCATGCATAGTAAGGCAATCCACTTTATTATCAAGTAAAAAGAATTTCTGGTTTATATATAAAATATTCATAATGTCCGGTGCTGGATTCCAGCTGTTATCTATAATTCAGCTGTGTAGTTCATGCAGGTTAAGTTCAAGTATATTTTTCTTAGTTCCTGTGCATATTAATTTTCCATTTGTGTGCTACATAAAAGAGCATGAGTAGGGACAACCACAATATGCTTTATTTTCAAAACTAATTATGCTTTTTGTCAAAATCGAATATGCTTTTTATGCTTTTAAAAATAATGCTTTTTGCCAAAATCTCTTATGCTTTTCATTCTTTTAAAAATATTGCGTTTTGCCAAAATCCATTATGCTTTTTATGCTTTTAAAAATTATGGTTTTTACAGACTCATTATGCTTTTAAAATTTTACAAAATGTGGCAATTATGCGAATTTTACCTACAGGAATTGGTAAATAGTCAAAAATTGCAAATTTTAACGAATTTGTAGCAGCAAATTTTCATTTTATGGAATCATAAGCATTTTTCACTCATTTATTAGCAACAAAAACGACGGGCAAAATAATTAATATCAGCTATACAGTCGGAAATTATACATTCGACATCAGCGGTGATTAAGAACATGCCGTTATAAAAGAAAATATGTGACATTTTTCTCGAAATATCAGCTTCCAGAATTAATTGTCGGACAATTATGCCGTTTCAAATCAATTATGCTTTTTGAAATTGATTAGGCTTATTATGCTTGTACAGTGGAATCTCTCTATAACAAGTCTCTTTATAACAATATTTCTCTGTACCAACATTATTTTTCTAGCCCTTCGTGCATATAAGTGCTGCATACATATGATGTTCTATATAAAAACATTTCCCTGTAACAATATTTTTCGCCCTTCCCTTCAGAGTTGTTATATAGAGACTCCACTGTAGTGCTTTATTTTTTTACGAAATCATAATGTCCAAGGTACCTATAAGATTCATTCTACCTATAGACAATCGGGGTGTGAAGTGACTGTTTTACATTTAAGCTTTTTATGCTTTTGGCTGTATCTAATCATGAGTCTCGACGAGTAAATGTAAAATCTACTGTTTTCTGGATCCAGAATGTTCTCTTAATTTGTGTACAGAATTAAATCTATAATGTATTTTTTTTGTTCACGTTTCTTGTAGAGGGTTATTTGCCTATTTGTGTCAATGTCCTTTTGCTAAAAGCTGACTTATCAATGTTCAACAAAACAATACTAGTCTACATTGTAGACTATTGTCTCTGTCATATACCTAAAGGTTTTAACTTCAACGATAGTAATTCATTGCGCCAAGAAGTATCCATAATTTGAATTTTTTGTATTTTTACAAATACTGAAAATAAAATTACTCTCTGCCCAGAGTTCAGTGACTACAGGTCGCCGTCTCTCATGGCATGGTCATTAA
Organism: Disparrhopalites patrizii; assembly: GCA_034698585.1. Classification (NCBI taxonomy): domain Eukaryota; kingdom Metazoa; phylum Arthropoda; class Collembola; order Symphypleona; family Sminthuridae; genus Disparrhopalites; species Disparrhopalites patrizii. The sequence continues at coordinate 4,097 of JAQGBT010006799.1, read as the reverse complement.
GATTTGAAGAAGTCACTCACAATTTGTATCCCGTATTATTCGAACATACTCAAATCACAAATCCGAGTCACACAAGTGTGGGTTTCTCATTTTCATCTCCAATCTCACGCTTTATTGGACGTCAACTGTCCTACATTGTGGTGAATCAGGTGTTTGCATCTGCTCTCAAGGATATAAAAGAATTCATATACACTTTTCATTTTTTCCTTTCCCAAGAAAAAGACTTCTTCTTTTTCTTGGACGAGGGCCTTAATGCCTTTAGTTTTGTGTAAGGTTATTTGGACACTAATTTTGTGAGATGTTTAGGTACTTGTTTTTTGTACGACCCTTTTTTCAACAGATAAAAGTGGAGCTCTTCTAGCACGAAGAGCTCCAACTCCCTATTTATTTTGTTCCTTTATGAACCTGTACTTTTTAGTATATAAGACTTGCATTGGAAATAAATACACACTTGAACTTCAGAACTCAGAGCGTACAGAGCTTCCTCTTGATTTTTTGAGTATCATACCCCTAACTATGAACCGCGAGCTAAAGCCTATTTCTATGAAATAAACACACGTTATCAGCACGAACAACCACAAGTAGAGTTTTTCAAATGTCTTTGGATAGTTTGAGCAAACTCTGGAAGTCCTCGGATTTTCTTTCTGAAATATCCTCGGATTTTTTAATACAATTAACTCTTTGGAGTTACAACGAAGAGCGAAAGGATTACTAATTACAAGAAACGTCCTCGGATTTTTCATGAAATACAAAAAAAGCTTCGGATTTTTCATGAAATACAAGAAAAGTCTTCGGATTTTTCATGAAATACAAGAAAAGTCTTTGGATTTTTTTACTAAATAAAGTCTTACGATTTTAACAAGGAGGAGGAGGAAGGATTTAATATCTCTGTAACGGATAAATGATAAAGAGTGGCAGGGCATAATACACGAAGTAAAGGAGGACCACTGTTAGAAGGACACGAATTTCCCAGACGGAAGGTACAGCGACGAAATAGTGACACGGAGTCACAAGACAAAGAAGAATTAACAAAGAAATTCGCTCTATATCTTCATCTAACAACTCCAACAAAACCCTCGACTTCAAAAGGACCACCACCAGGACCAACTAAATAAAAGTATTCACCTCCAGAGCCTGAGAATAATTTGAAGATTTTGCACGACTGCTAGAACGTCCTTATGTTCTTCTAACCCGATTGAGTAGCAAAAGCTCCAACATTCCTCCAAAGAAAAAGGCAAAAGGAGGAAAGAATCCAGGAGTAAGCAAAGGACCAAAGCCTCCTCCAGGTGGAAGTAAACCTCCACCAACACCACCACCTCTGCCACACGGGTGGAAACCTCCTCCGTGGAGACCACCATTCTCTAACCCAAGAAACTGGTGGACACGATTCCTGGGAGCAATGGCTGGAGCAGGTTGGATTATACCGGGAACGGGTGGAGAAACACTCTCGCCAGGTTATTCACACATAATTTCTCCAGCTGGGGTAAATTCAAGGGCAGTGAATCCAGCGGAACTAGCCGCTGCATTGATGAAGATAATTGCAGCGCCTCCAGGAGCTAGAGCACCACCATTGCAACCAATAGTAATCAATCAGCAGACCTACAAACCAATTGAAATGATTACTAAGGATGTTAAGCCACTACAGGGGAACTTTGACTACCCAGAGTGGCGACAGCGAGTTGAAGGTCAATTGATTGCCTTGAAACATGAAAATTTCATATTAGCGGCTTCTCAAAATGCACCGGCATTATTTCCGCCAGCAGTGACACAAGAGACTATTGACAAGTGGGACAGAGACAGCAGATACCTATACTTGGAGTATTAATGAGTCTGGTGAGCAAGAATGTACTAAACCTAGTAAAACAGTACAGAACACCGTACGAAGTGTGGAAGTGTCTTGAAGTCACATTCATGGGGCAAGGAGAACAGACAGCCGCTAACTTAGAAGTAAAGATGATAGGACAAAAAGTGGGGCAATTCAAGACATTGACTGAGTACCTACAAGAAATGGATAGCCTTCAAGCACAGATGGGAATGTTGGCACGTCCAGTAAACAATGCAAGACTTGTTCCACTAATGATTTCCAAGATTTTAGATGAAAATTCCTGTGGCAAATACACGACACTATTAGAGACTTGGTACAACCTTCCAGATATTGAGAAGACGAAGGAAGTGCTGAAACAAAGAGTTCAGAACTGGGAACAAGTGCGTGGTATAAAAGTCTACACAGAAAAGGAAAACAAAGATGAAAAACCAGTGATAGTGAAAGCTAATTCAGCTGCCACACAATCACAGCAGACTCCCCAGAAGGGACAGTTTTCACAGAATTCTTCATATCAGACCTACAAGGGAGAGAGCAATAAAAATAAGGGAGGCAATAAAGAAGACAAACCTGTGACATCTTACCCTGGAAAGAAAAAGTAAATGACTCCAGATGAATTTCAGAGCAAAATGGATTAATAGAGCGTGATGTAAGAACTCTCTCAGATATGGCTCGTACTATGCTTTTACAAGCTAAACTGCCTCCTTCCTTTTTGGTTCAGGCTATAAATACTGCAGTGTACATACTCAATAGAACTTTGAGTGTAAATGCACCTGAAAAGACCCCATGGGAACAGGTCACTGGCTTCATCCCCCCTCTACAACACATCAGAATTTTTGGGTCACAGTGCTGGATAGCCCATAAGGATGGCTCTCGGCTAAACGCTCGAGCAAAACCTGGATTGTTAGTAGGTTACAATGGGACTAATTACCAAATCTACTATTCCCAAAACTGGACGTATTGACTTGGAAGGCGTGAAACACGTGGAAATAGTAGAATCTTTGGTTAAAACCGCTGACCCTAACTGGAATAAAGATGAACTGGATCTACTCTTTGCGCTCAGACGTGAAGAAGATTCGCCCATGATGGTGCAAGGAGATATCACTTCACAGGATGACCCCAGAAAAATAGAAAAGAAAACTGAACCACTTCTGCAAACATTAAGCTGGGCTGAAGAAATGGAAGAAATAGATGCTATGGATTTAGATAAAGCATCTGAAAACCGGGAAATCACAAGAGCCCCTACACCAGAACCAATGGATGAAATTGACTCAGAAGTTGATCCACCAATATTTGATAGTGTCGATGACGGAGAAGGTCTTATCGTTCCACAAAGGCCTCCCACACCAGATGATGATGCTCAATACCCTGAAAGGAAACAAAGAATCAGGAGATGACCAAAATACTTACAACAGTATGCAATGAACGCAAAGAAAGTGGAAGAAGAAAGAGAAATTCTAGAGAAAGCACCGGTGGAGCGATTAGTAGTACCTACTACTTACAATGAGGCTGTGGAATTAAGTCCGCAAAGACACCAGTGGAGAGAGGCAGTCGAAGAGGAAATGGAGGCACTGACTGCCAATCAAACCAGGATATTAGTAGACAAACCTGATACGAGAAAAACAATTAAAAGTAAATGGGTATTTACCATAAAGACTGATACAATGACTGGCCTGAGACTTTTTAAAGCCAGACCAGTTGCATGTGGTTACTCCCAAAAGCCAGGAATCGATTTTGACACAGTGTTTGCACCAGTCAGTAGGTTTGAATCAGTGAGATTACTACTATTCATTGCAGCCCACAGACATTATGCATTATTACAGATGGATGTAAAAACTGCATTCCTGAGTGCAAAACTGGACAGGGAAATCTATATGCAACAGCCTGAAGGACAAAGAAGGAAACAAAGTGTGCCTTTTAAAAAAGTGCCTATATGGGCTGAAGCAGGCTCCAAAGGATTGGAACAATCTCTTTGGTGACACCTTGGTGAAATTAAAGTTGAGAAGACTTGACTCCGACAATTGTGTTTACGTACAATATGACGAAAAAAAAGCATTTATGGTGATATATGTCGATGATATATTAGCCATAGGAAAAACTGCCGGAGTTCTCCAAAGTTTTGAAGAATTAAAAAAGGCAGGAGATTTCACTACAAAATCCAACCAAGTGTCAACATTCCTAGGAATACAAATCGAGATCACAAAAGAGGGGATTTTCATCCATCAAGAGGACTATATTAACAAAATGCTCCGACGCTTTGATTTGGAAAATATCA
>JAQGBT010006798.1:0-11899 GCA_034698585.1 Disparrhopalites patrizii | reverse complement strand
AGAAAACAAAGGCACTCTAACTGTGACGGAATTGAAAGGATTTTCGGCCATTCGGACATTTTTGGTCATTCCACTCCATCCGCCGTGGAAAATCAAACCGCAAGCGGTCAGGGATTAATTTGAATCCGTCTCCTCCGGGCCTGCGAAAGGGTTACAGGGAAAACGTCTGTGGGAACTTCGTAAATGCTTTCTTTCTCATTAGAGCCACTTTCAGTCACTCTGATTGGCGGGTTCCCTCGCGTAAATTAGCTTCTCGTGGCCACCCTGTGAATTCCAATTAAACCAAATTATATCTTGTACACTGTGCTCATCTCTGCTCCGTGTGAGCAAATGCTAGGAATGAATATATATTTCCAAATGGAATCAAATGAAAATGTCACGGAAGTAAGTGTAAAAAACCGTGCTTGAAATTCTCGGTTTACGTAAATAAACGTGTATTTGTTCAAAAATACCAACGTGTTCTATATCCATTTGTAAGGGGAAATAAACTGGATGTTCGATTGGCTGTGACTGTACTTGGAAGCTCCAAAAATGTCCTGGTCGTTTAGTGGATAGCGTCAAGGAAAACAAGGGCTAAATTACTGAATAAGATAATGACAAAAGAGGAGAAGGAAAAAAAATTAGGAACGCCAGTCATGTGCGTGTAAATACCCGGGAAGGAATAGAGGTCGGGGACAAAAAATAGGAAATAGAGAGAAAATAAAATAACAGAAAGAAAACAGGAGAAAAGGGAGATAAAAGAGAAAGGAAGAGAGAAAGAGAGACAATGAAGAGAGGACAATGGAGGGGAACGTAATAAAATAGAGCGTTGAAGGAATGCAATAAATACCTTTGTAGACTGCCACAGATCAGCATTTGAGCTTGGGCTTAAATATATGGGAATGGTTGGTAGTAGTAATAATTATTATCATTATCACTATTATCAGCTCTTCAAGTGGAGCACCACAACGACCACGAAATGTGTGCAATAAAAGAAATCAAATTAATTTTTTTTTCTCCTCCTTTGACCGCGGACACATTCCTCCCCTTTCTTATTTGAAAGCCTTGAAGACGCCTGTATGTATACATATGCATGTACATAATCAAAGGGTGGGACGACGGGAACTGCACGCACTTCCAATTTGAATGCGGATATTTATCGGATCGGAGGCTATTCAGGATTTAATGACTGCCTAAACTAGGTATACATATTTGTTCGTAATTGCGATTCATGCAAATTCAGTGGTATTCTCGAGATTTGGCATTACGCATTATAGTAAATGTGTAGAGGGATACATATATTTGTAGTATCAGTCATTAAATAAACTAGTTTGCAATCTCGCAGCATGGAAAATGTAAAAATGGAACCAGAAATATTTAATGTTCCCGCTCAGACTTTAAAATGCACACCTGGAAGATTCCCCCAATTAGACTACGAATGTCTCATTTCACAACTCATATGCATTTAAAGAACGACAGTACAACTAACCCGGACTCTTTCCTGGTTTAAAAATAAAAAATAATAATTCTTGTTTCCCCCCTAAAAATCACTCCATGACCTTGTATGGAGTCTGTCCAATCGCTGAATCAAAGTCCACTAATTCCTAGCATTCCTATTAGAAACAGAGACAAAGGGATTTAAAATCCAATTTCAAAAATTTCCTCCTCGGAAATTTATGTGCTGAGAGTGGAAAAATATGATATTGCGCCTGTAATCCCTTGCCAAATTACCAGAATCCCTTTATTAAAATCGTATATAACTTACACGAGGTCTCTCTCATGGGAGAGAAGAGAGAGAAAATGAGAAAAACATGCCCACGAACAGAAAAGCTGGAGTGATTCCCAATTTTTTTCATGTGTAAAGTTTCAGTTGATTTAAAAATGAATAGAGAAAAAAACAAGTCAGTCAAGGTTCGGTTTCTTGTCTCTCTCTCGGTCTCTCTCTGTCTCTCTCTCTCTGAGTCTTTCTCTGAGTCTCTCTCTCTGAGTATCTCTATCTTTTCTTCTTTTTTCTCTCTCTCTCTTCCTCTCCTTACAATTTTTCCTCCTCTTCGACTGTGCCCTCCGCTGTGCTATTTTCCCTGCATTTACTTTTTATTAGGAAGAGGCGGTTTATGACTCCTTGGTGCTTGTAATTTGAGGCGGAGGAGGAGGAGGAAGGAGTAAAGTACAAGGGAAGACTGAGAGAGAGAGAGAAGAAAAAAAGCTGTTGATGTCATTTTAAAGATCTCAAGTCCACACACAGTCGTCCCATAAAATCTCCTTTGGGGCTACATAACATCGACGAAGAGGCTACAGAAAAAGCTCGGGGAGTGCCAAGTTAAATGAACTTGAATAAGATTACTCTCTTTCATCTTTTTTCTTTCTCTAATCATCCACAGCAAAACATTGTGCATGGTAAATTTAGGGAAATGGTAAATTAGGAGATTTTGTTCCCCGGTTTTTCCCTTTCTCCATTGTCTTTGGATTGGCACTGGACCTAAATTAGGTATTAAGCACGTGGGACTTTTGGTTTAACCTGTAGATATCTGTATTTAATGCAGTTTTGTACAGATCTTGGCCATAAGGATATTTCTCTGGGCTAGTCCCACTCATAACCAGCATGAGTCATTGCGGTTGATTGCCCTTCAATACCCTGGCAGGGCATGAGTCAAATGATGCGGACAATTATTTTTACTTTTATTCCTAAAGGGCGAGGCAGGTTTTTAATCCCCCCCTTTTTTACCAACTTGCAGGTGCTGTATTGAGCCATTCTCATTGCGTATGCACGGATATATTTCCTAATTAAAGATTCCTCATGTTCCTCGATGAACCGTATCGCCCTTGAGGCGGCAAATATGATTTGCTCCAGGCGAACTAAGTTCAATTAATGGCTCTTGCGGCTATGGCATAACGGGATTTTCTCATTTTTCTGCGACTCACTTTTGGCCGTAGATTACTCGGAATTAGTTTTTATTCCTAGGCAAGATTAAGGATTAATTTTTGGCTTTTGAAGGAGTTTATCGGGGATTAATTTGTGGTTATTTATTTTTGGTTTCTAAAAGAGATTAGCCGGAATTGATTTTCAGGTCATAAAGGAGATTATCTGCAATTACATTCTGGTTCTAAAAGAAATAAATCCAAAATTACTTTTCGGTCATAAATGCCGGATTAGGTCTCATTTTATGACACATGCAAATAACATTGTGAATATTTTTTCTCTCTGAAAACGTTTATTTTTCAGGCTAAAATCAGGGCCTGTAAATAGAAAAAAAGTTTAATTGGGCTTATTTAAAATGCTGATTCTTCCGAACTATTAGCCCTATGAATTCTGCAGAAATAAATCACTCTTAATTATTTATTTCGCAGCTGGGGAAAATAAGAAAGGAAATTCTGACGCACTTTACCAATTCCCATAAGCTTCAAATTTGATATGTCGGGTGGAAATGAGTCTGATGACGCGAATTGGCGTTCAGTTTCTGCTTAAATATTCCATTTATTCCCAATATGACTTTTTTCAATTATTGTATGTCCGATTTCAATTTTAAAAAATTCCTGGAAGCCACTCTATACGTCTATTCTTCATTATATGCGTCCCTATATACAAACATATATTTCTTACGCAATGAATATCTAATTTTCTCTGGAAATAAATAATAACTGAACCTTGTTCACGCCATTGAATGCGTCATAGGCAAGGGGGAAAGAATAGTATATGCATAATGTGTAAATGTTAAAAATATAAAAGCCCCTAAAAAAATCTATAAATACTACCAAACGAGGGATTTATCCCATCATTAAGATTTGTAATTAAAGCGAGGCATTTTTTTTAACAATATTCCCCGTCCTGTCAATGACATAGAGGGAAATGATATGCATGTATATGTCTGTATATGTACGCCGTAGAGTGACAATTAACGGATATATCGAACATTCAGAGACAGGTATAGGCCTATAAAGAGGAATCACCTCTTGACATTTGCACAGAACATTAAATATGTACGACCCTGTCCATTGCTGGGGCTTATGATACCCCGCAGACACTTTAGTGTGGTTTTGGACCCCGAAAAAAATGGTGGTTTATGGAGAGCCTCCGTCCATATGTATGGGGGTAATGAAGGCAATAATAGTAAAAGGGGATATAGTGCATTATATATGGGAAAAAAGGGCAAAATAAACTTGGTGCAATTGTTTTTTCACTATTTTATTCACCTTTGTTTTGTACAGGGGATTTAATATGCAGAGGAAGCTATGTACTAGGACCTCATTTTTTTTTGCATTGTTCCAACCCGGCAAATATTATTATTGAGATTTAACACACCGTACCAGAACGTGCTGAGGTCCTTAATGTATTCCTTTATTAACCTGAGGGAGATGTGCGTGGGGTGAATTTTGAGTGGATTTTTTGGTAGATTCTCCACTTTTGATGGGATAACCCCAATGCTCTCATCCTATCTGGATGTCCCCGGACGCTAGTCATCTGGAGGGCTTGTCCGCTCTTCCTGTGGACACTTCCATGGGTTTGTCCTACCTCTTTCTGTCCTCATTTGGGAACATTTCCTTCCGTATTTCTAATATCCTCAAAGAGAGAATTCGAGGGAAATGGCATCACTCTCTTTCTCTTTTTTCACTGTCTCTACATCCGTCTGTCTGGCTGTCTTTTTGTGCAAAATCCGACAACTATTTTTAAAGGCAGAGATGATACGGACCGTCCTAAAGACAGGGTGACTCAAAATACTCTTTGCATTTCGTATTAAAAGTGTCGACTTTCCCTGTTAATAAATGGGACTGCCAGGGACAGTACCTCCATCCTGGCTTCATAATCCTCCGTCCTTTGATTGTGAAGGCTACTATTTTTGAATTTTTGAACAGATAGTTAATAATGATACTAATGTCTCCATTCTGCGCAGCAACTCCTCTTTCCTACGCCGTTCGCCCAACTTCAAACGATTCACCTGGATCTTTTGGAGAGAATATGAAAAAGGACGTCAATATTCGGGTTGTTTTTGGAAGGATTAAGTGGAAGGTGAATTCGGCGAGGAAATCTCATTAAAATATTCATTTCTCTATTTGTTTCCTCGAGGGATCCTTCCTTGGTGAAGATTGGGAGGGAAGCCTTTGTGGGGGATGGGAGAAATAGTCCCAAAAATGGCATTACACTGAGATGAGAAGGAGCATAGGAAAACTCGGAAAGAGAAAAATGGTGCACTCATGGGATGATAAAAACGGAGAAAAAGACTCAAGAAGGGAGGAAAATGTATGAAAGGGAGCGGGACAGAAAAATGATACACGACGGAGAGAGAACAGGACCCAAAAAAGAAAGGCAGAATCAAAGGAGATTAACAGGGATAAAGAGATTAAACGAATTGAAGAGGAGGGAGAAAGTGCGACAAGAAACAACAATGAACGTTGAGGGATAGAGCAAAGATAAAAAGAAAGAGAATAAATGAAGAATACAATAACAGCGTAGAGAAAGATAAAATTAAATGCGTGGAAAAGAGATAACAGAAAAAAATATAAAAAAATCGCGGACAAGAGAAAACACAGAGAAAAGCGGATAAAAAAGGAACAAAGCCAAAGAGGGGAAAGGGAGAAGAATAATAATTGGTAAATTGAGGAGTGAAAAAGAGAAGAAGCAGTATTAGTACAGAGGAGGAGCAAAAAACGAGAAAATATTTCAGACGATAGAAAAATATACAAATCAAAATGAAATAGAAAAGGGCGGCACAGTGATTGGCAGAAAAACGGAAAATGCAAGGTAGAAAGGGGAAATTAGATGGAGAGGAAAATATGAGGAAGCTTGAGATAATTACTTAAATATAAATGAGAAGCAAAAGTGAGACAGGGCAATACATACCATGAATGTCTGGCAGAGAAAAGAGAAAGCACGAGAGAGAGAAAATGGAAAGTTATTGAGAGCAAAAATAGGAATGTCAAAGAAAGGGAAAGTGAGCGAAAGTTAGAAAAAGGGAAAGTGTGCAAGGGAAAGAAGAGAAAGTGAGAGAAAAGGGAAATTGAGAAAGCGGAAAAAGGAAAATGGAGAAAGTGAAAAAAGGGAAATTGCAAAAGTGGAAACAGGAAAATTGAGAAAACGGAAAAAGGAAAACGGCAAAAGCAGAAAATGGAGAAAGTGGAAAAAGAAAAATAGAGAAAACGAAAAAAGGAAAAGTGAGGAAGAAAAAGGAGGGAGAAAATCCTGGACAAAGGAAGAAGTAATGATTAGAATTGTGACTCTTGGCTCGCTTTTCCCCGCCTGATACCTTCCTTTGCATATTAATCCCGGCGCACACCTCCCGGAATAGAGAGAGGGAGAGTAATCACTCTTGGCCGTAACGAGTTTCACAGCCAAGCATTAATGGAGAACTGGAATGAGAGAGAGAGAGAGAGAGAGAGGGAAAGAGGAAAAAAGAGAGAGAAAGGACTCTTGGGCTTCTCCAGCTCTCTCTTTATCTCTCTCTCTCTCGCTGTCTTTCTCTCTCTCTCTAATTCATTAGTGGGTGCTCCTCTCGACGTCCCACACGGAAACTCTCACATTCTTTCCACGGAGTTCATGCTGTACTGCTCCCATCCTACCTGAAACAATCCCTGCACGGATATAAATATTTATGAGGGAGGAAAAACACGAGGTTCTTTACCATTCAGATGAGCTTAAAAAAAAGGGACCAATGCGTAACATGGCCTTTCATTAACAGTTGCAATTTTTTTTTCCTCGGGGTTAATTGTCTTCCTTTTTCTCAGCAAGGGGAATGATGTGCGGCGGAACAAATTACTTTCCCAGGCACAAGTAGAATATACAATTTTTTTAATCCAACACCAATATAAAAAAACAAATGAGAATAAAGTTGAACTGGAGTTAATCCCCGGGAAAATTCACATTGTCGGTGGATGTAAAAAGTCGAGGATTTCATTAGAAGCTTTGATGCTCACAAAATGATGGTGGGACGTAAAAGGATATGGCCGGGATAAAAAAGGGAGTCGCATCATCATTTTTGGGGAAGAAAAGAACCGCAGCAGATGTGCGATAGACAGCAGTTTTGAGGGGAAAGAAAGTTCTGTGAGAAGCTCATCGGCTGGAAGGGTGTGAATGGATTCTCAGAGCCAAAAGGAAACCTCAGCAAAAAAATATTGAAGATGAATAGGACTTGTAATTGCAGTCATGGGAAAGCTTTTTGGGACAATACAGAGGAAGAGTATACAAAACATTGAGCGGAAAGGTCAGAAGCCACAGAAGAAAATCTTGAAAAAAGCAGGATGAAGCAAACGCAAAAATTCGTGATAAAAACAAGATCAGAAAATATAACCAAGACGGAGAATCATGATGAAAAACCGAAAGAGAAAGCAATAAGAAAATCAAGAAAAAAATAAGACATCAAAAGGAAAAGCAAGAAAAATTACGCAAGGAGAAAGCAAATAGAAATTCAGAAATGGCATGCCGAATGAAGACAAATGTGAAAAGTCAAATTGATATATTAAGAGAAAGCCGGGGAAAGTCAAACCAGGAAATAAAATACGAATGTTAAAATAAATTTATAGACTGACAAAAAGATGAGCTAGAAGAGACAAACATAACAGAAGCAAAAAGGAATTCTAGAGATAAAATTAACAAGGAATCAGCCCACAAATGTGGCAAAAGTAAACCGTAAAAATTAAATTGGTGGGCAGCCGAATGACAACGAGAGACCAAAAAATCAAAAACTAACCGAGAGAATTTAAAGCGTATTTGTAATTTAATTTGACTCTTGCAAAATCGAAAATAAACCTATGATAAATCATTAAATAATCCGTAAAAGTTGCATCGCAAATGGTTTTTTTGTCATTCGCGTTCCAAATGAAACACCGTGTAATTACTGCAATCAAATTTTTTAATTTAATTTTTACTCAAATTGTCCCTTTCAAGTTTTATCTTGTCAGCTCTGTTTTTATCATAGCCCGTATGTATCACATATTAAAGCAATTAGTAGAAAGCATCATCTAATGCCAACGAAGGTAGACAAGCGAGACTTTTGCCTGGGAAATTGCATCCAAAATCGTTTGATGTTAAATACTCCCGAGTTTGGCAAAAGTCCCGTTTGCCTTCTATTGATAGCCGAATGAAACGTCCGTGCATCTGCATTTGAGTCGATGAAGACCTTTGCTCAGTTTTTCCAAATGTGGATATTTTAATTGGAATAAAAGAGCTATCAGATTGCTGCCCTTTTGCATTTATTGTACACTTTCCATGCAATGAATTTACGTTCCATAATAGATTTTCCCCGCTAAAGAGCTCACTCATCAGCTGTGCCTGGCACACAATGCACCCAAATGCGCAAATACTATTATTGGCGTGCGTATTTATCCCGGTAAAAATTAATCTCCTGTGCGTATAAAAGCAATTTTCTTTGTTCCGGCGGTGGAGTCGTTGATCCGGAGATTAAAAATTAAGAAGCCATTCTCTTGAGACTTTCCCCCTTGACATTCTTCCTGTATTTGTCTCCGTACATGACGTCATCCTAGGACTTTCGGTATTGTTCACTGTTCCCACTAGAATAATAATAACATTGAAACAAAGGCTCTTAGTACGACGAACTTTCTGTTTATTAAAAAAGAAATTGTTTTCCAACTAAAAAGAAGTGTAGGTAGGAAAAATATGTTGATCATTTCCTCTTGCCGTCCAGGAGGGCAGGAAAATCGAAGGGACTATAAAAATGCAGGGGAGATATAAACAAGAAGGTGAAATCCTTCATTTAATACCTTCCCATTACATAGCATTTTCTCTCTATAGAGGATTTGTTTGCAATGCTTTGTATGAAATGGACAATTTGAAAAGGACCTTATGTAAGAGTCTCCGTCATTGCAGAGCATATTTTGTTTTAAAAAATAAATTCCCCGCCTTTGAAATTGACGCATTTCGGCCCGTTTCATTCTTTGATGGCTTTAGCCAGGCCGGAATGTGTAATTCCCCCGCCTTGTATGTATACTTTCATTCATATGTAGGACGTCAGCCATTTTCTCAATGGACTCGTCCGCTTTCACCCGGCCGAAAATTCCCAGTCGGTGAAGGTTGAAGGTGAAATCCAGGTAAGAGGGAGTGGCTGCACATTTCTTCATTCTTTTTCGGGGAAAAAGGAATGAGCCCCTATGCTCCTGGTACTAATTACCCGGGACTTGATAAAATCTGGAGACGACCCCATTTGTTGACCATCCTCCGGGTAATTATGGCTTGGGACCTTGGCGTATCACTTTCTCCTCTGTACACATTACCACAGCTTTTACCATCCCACTCTTTTAGTTTCCTAATGCATATATACGGTGTGGATATAAAAGGCTATGGATAATAGCGAAAGCCATTTACTCTTATTACCCTTCCAGGAGCTCATGATTCGTGGTGCAGGTGATTTTGTTGGGCAGAGAAAAAGTGGGAGAAAAAAAGGGACGATGGGAGGTGAAAAATATTGGCACTGGGGAAAATGTTGAGAGGCAAGCGTGGATGCATTTCACGTAAGCATAAGCACAAATGGAAAGAGAATTAATGAAGGGAAAAAGACAAGCAGCTAGAAAAGAGACAATTCAAGAGAAAGTCCAAGCTATCATAAACAGCCAAAGTAAAACAAATGAAGTCGTGTCAAAAATGAGGTTGTGAAATCCGAAGGAAAGCCGTGTAGATAGACCGATATGGACGAAGTTAAACGATGAAAGAGAAAGCTAAGAAAACAAATAAAAGAAAAACTAAAGTCAAAAGTGAATGAGAAATTAACAGAAGGTGAAAGGAATACACATCTATCACGAAGAGAAAGCATATAAAAACGAAATGAAGGCACCAATAAGGACAAAAACACACGTAAAAAATAAAATAAAATGGGCAAAACAGGTACACAAAAAACGGAAATTAAAGATAAAAGAAAGCAGAAATCAAAAAATGTTAAAGAAAAACGAAAGATACAGAAGAGATGAACAGAGAAGGTAAACGGAATAAACTTTTGTGAGAAAGTAAAAGCAATTTTACTGCAAATTCGATTGCAGAAAAGTGAAGGTAGTCAAATAGTACAGGAGAAAAATTGAAAAAGGCGAATGAGTATAAGCGAAAATGCAAGTCATTGATGGAAACAGCATACAAGTCAAGAGAAAGTAAAAATGAAAATGAGAGAAGAAGCGAAAAGAAAGTAAAAGAGAAAATGAGCGAAAAAGCGAAAAGAAAGTAAAAATGAAAATGAGAGAAAAAGCGAAAGAGAAAGTAAAAACGAAAATGAGAGAAAAAGCGAAAATAAAGTAAAACAGAAAATGAGAGAAAAAGCGAAAAGAAAGTAAAAGAGAAAATGAGAGAAAAAGCGAAAAGAAAGTAAAAGAGAAAATGAGTGAAAAAGCGAAAAGAAAGTAAAAGAGAAAATGAGAGAAATAGCAAAAAAGAAAGTAAAAGAGAAAATGAGAGAAAAAGCGAAAAAGAAAGTAAAAGAGAAAATGAGAGAAAAAGCGAAAGAAAAAGTAAAAATGAAAATGAGAGAAATAGCGAAAAAGAAAGTAAAAGAGAAAATGAGAGAAAAAACGACAAGAAAGTAGACATGAAAACGAGAGAAAAAGCGAAAAGAAAGTAAACATGAAAACGAGAGAAAAAGCGAAAAGAAAGTAAAAATGAAAATGAAACAAAAAACGAAAGAATTTAAAAATGAAAATGAGACAAAAAACGAAAGAAACAGCAAGAAGAATCAGTAAAAAGAAAGCGAAATGGCAGCATTGACGGAAATGGAGAAAGCAAGAGAGAAAGTTCGAAGGATGTACAAGGGTGAGTTGAGAGGAAAGTCAATATTTGGATAGCATTAGAAGTCAACAAAGCGTGTAAAACTTGTATTTGTGGTAATAGTCGTGGCGTGTGTAGAAGGGAATTTACTCAAAGTAAAAAAAAAAACGAGAAAAAAAATCAAGCCCAGGAATAAAATATTTATTCATACATTTGCCCTCCTCCCCCGCCTCCTCACTTTCCTATTTCTCCCTTTCTCCAGTCCCCACGGAGGTGGATGAGAAGAAATCTTCGGGGAATGTGCCTATAACTACATCTCCGATTCACACGAAACCATCTCTCCGTTTGCCTGGCTGTACCTGGGAAGTAACATACAAGGCGAGAACGGAGATGGAGGAAATTTAAAATTAGACGAGGGAACAACAAGATATACGCATTTATGTACGTCCACATCTATCTATCGCATCCCGCCCCATTGCAATTAGGGGGAAGGAAATAAAAAGGAGCGTGACTGGAATTTCGGAGGAAATTTTAAATGTGGGCATAATATTAATTACGCATTTTGTCCTGGATGTAAATAGTAAATGGTTCCAAATGCGCCATTTCCTTTTTACCGTCAGCCTTTCTTCTCTCCGGAGGCATGGACGAAGAAAATGAGGAAGCGAAAATTGATTAGGATGTAATTTTTTTGGAGGCAACGGGAATGCTGGAGCAATTTTTGGGCTTCTTTTTCAATGGAAAATTACTAAATTCAAAGGAAAATACTTTATGTAGGTCGCATGAAAGGCTTGATTAAATCCAATTTCTTTCTAATATTCTTTTACCTCTACTTTTTCCGTATATTTGGACAATTACCTGAGCATATTTTTGTACTTCATTTCAAGTTTTTAAATTGGAATGTAAAAAAAAACATTCATTTACCTTCGTTGGGATGTTTGCAAAATTTCCGCTTTATTAATTGTTTTAGGAATGTATTTATTTTAAAATAATTTCCGCCTTGTTTCAAATTTCGACAAATTTTGCTTTCTATTTCCATTGCTTTTTATAAAATTCTGAGTTTAATTCAAGTTTTGATTTAACTTTATATTGCTTTTTATAAAATTCTGAGTTTCATTTAAGTTTTGCTTTCACATTCTATTACTTTTTATAAAATCTGATTTTAATTCAAATTTTGCTTTCACTCACTGTTGTTTCTTATACATTTCCGATTATACTCAAATTTTGCTTTCA
>JAQGBT010006797.1:0-11900 GCA_034698585.1 Disparrhopalites patrizii | reverse complement strand
ATTGGTCTGGTCCGAACTGTTGGACCAGACCATTCCAAGAATTTTTGGACCAGACCAGACCATGCCCAGCACTACCTATAATGAATGATGTCACTACATTCGAATCTCTCTGTCAGGGCTTAGCAAGAAGCACCTACCTTCAACCTTTATAGAGAATAACCGGTATAAGGAATAATACAAGATTGCTATAGAGAAAAACATTTAATGGCGGGGGATTCAGAATTAAAGAAAAACTGGTATACGGAAATACACGCAGGCGTGGCCTAAAATCGTTGTAGAGAAGAAGGCTAAACGGCGAGGGATCCCAAGCTAGTGAAAAAACCGTTATAGAGAGAAAGAGAGAAGCATGCGAGGGCCTGAAATAAAACCGTTACAGGAAGAGAGGGTGAATGGCTGGTGATTCAAAACTTGCCCGTTACAGTCCAGTCTATCTATAACAATTCTGAAGGGAAGGGCGAAACATATTGTTACAAGGAAATGTTGTTACACAGAACATCAAATATGCACCTTACATGTACGAGAAGCTGCAACAATAATGTTGTTACAGAGAAATGTTGTTATAAAGAGACTTGTTACAGAGAGACTCCACTGTATAAAAAATTGTAATAGAGAAATATGTTGTACAGAGTGAAATTATCATTATAAATCTCTGGGGCGAGTTTGTGACCACCGTTGTAGTGTGAAAACCGTTATAAGGAGGCCCGTTATAGAGAGAGTCAGCTGTAAATGCAAAGGACTGGAACCGCACCTAAATTAATGGTGGAACTGTGTATGGATATATATAAGCACGGAGTAGGCTTATCCAGGTATTTTTCCAAAGCATTTCACAGTTTGATGGACTGCTCACTTCAATAACATTCATTAGAGCCATGTTAAATACAGGCGCTAGCCGCATGTAATTAAACGGGAATTATGTTCAACTCCAAAATTTGGGGTCTGTCAACATTACCAACATTTTAGGCGTTGTTATATGCGTATGTAACTCCTTGTACCGTATAAACTATAATTATACTATCATGTGTCCTCGCAATTCTCTACCCTGCCAGCAGCGGATTATTACCTATAAACAATTTAACCTGATCATTTTTGTTATATTTCAATGCAATTCATGACATCGGAACCATCCTCGGTCAGTTTAGCTCGGAGTAGCACACGTGGAGAACAAATTTTTGTCGGTGGCTTCCGCATAAAATTATCCCACAAAATTTATATGTAATATTTATGTTTTTTTTATTATATCAATTGTAGCACCTATTTTTCCGGGGTTTTAAAACGTAGCCTTAGGCTTCCGCCAAAAATGTGTCACTACATTATAGCGCTGTAGAAATTGGAACTTCTAAAAACGTCACTTCGCGTAAATTTTAATCTCAAATTTGGTGGTCAAATTTAGCTGCTCAAAGTCTGTTTAAATTTTCCGGCTCTTTAGCTTTTGAAATTTGATTTCACGAATTTAATTTTACAAATTTAATTTCACAAATTTAATTTCCCAGATTTAATTTCACAAATTTAATTCCACGCATTCAATTGCACATATTTAATTTCACAAATTTGTCTCCTCAAAGCCCGCTGCATCTACGCCGTTCAAAAAATTTCCGACCGCCAACATGAGTCTATTCGACCAAATATTTCACCTGTACGGCAAGATGGTGAATTACGCATTCCGCTGCGGATGCCTGCCGTACACTTGGCAACGTGAACAAAAAGCTCTGCAATTCCATCTTTCTACCACCAGACGCTGGCTTTACAGGTTTTTTCTGGGTCTTATCATTACCTACCAGTTCTATCTCGTACCAAGATGCGTACATCTCCTGGCGTTCACGGACGCAAATTTAGTGTCCAAAGTGACCACGGTGTACTTTGTACAGGGCTATCTCGTATTTATGGTTAATGAAGTGACTGCTACCATCTATTACGGAAAACACCCGCCATTGGTAAATGAGCTGGTGCATCTTGGTCAACAGTTTTTGGGTAAAGTCCGACTATGCATTACATAATTGCTTTAGCAATTCAGCAAGCGGTTTTATATTATCAGGAAACCTGATACGCACAATCTTTCCGGAGATAAAACACTTTGTAGGATCAAGAAATTTCTTCGCCATTAATTTTACACCTTCAATAACGCTAAATTGCTATTAGGTTCCTGTCCACATTTGCAAAATTATACTTTTCTTTCAGAGGAAGTGCCTTCGGCGCAATTATGGAAGCCAAAACAATTTAAGTGGGTCTTACGCCTGCTTTTCTTTTTCTGCCTGTTTATGCCGATTACTGGCACGCGCAATGTATTTATGAAGCCCCGTCTGCCGCCATTACTCTCATCATTATTTGCTGAGCCGGAACGTTTACCACTGACATTGAAATTTGCCATCACAATGTATCATCTCCCAATTTCGGGCATGCACTTTTTGCTCCTGGCCTTTAATGGGTACAACGTGGTCTTATTTGCCTGCTTGAATACCACCATCATGACTAATCAAAGGTATGCCAGCACAATGCAAATTTATCCATTGAAACCTGGTAGTTACGCGTCGGCTTGGAATCGATACGTTCTATTTATAGTATATCGATCAAACCTATGTAATCAAAGCATATATGCTATCTTTATTACGGTCAACTTTCTCTATAACTGTGTAGCACAAAGCATCTACATTTAACCGTTATAGAGAATAGCCAGTATAAAGAATACTACAAACTCGTTATAGACAAATACATTTAGTGACGGGGGATTCAAAATTAAACAAAAACCGGTATAAGGAGAGAAATATGCGAAGGTGTGGCCTAAAACCGTTATGTCGAGAATGTAGGAGGCTAAACGGCGAGGGATTCAAAGCTAATGCAAAAATCGTTATAAGGAGAGAAGTATGTATGTGGAGACGTTATAGGGAGGAAGGAATGACAGCCGAAAAAATATGAATTAAAATACCTGTTTTTCCTATAATGATATTTCCTATAATTATGAATACAAATTTAAATTTCGGATGTCTAAAATATGAATTCTAATTACAACACAATTCTATTCAAATATTCAGACATACGAATACGTATTCAAATACTTTTTGAGTATTTAAAAAAAAATATTTTAAATGCAATCTATGGCATAATTTGTAGCTTAAAATAAGCGCAAAATCAATACACAAAATTATAAATGGATTCCGCAAATCTGATTTTGCAAAAATCGATGCTTTTATGGACGAAATTGCTGTATTACTGCCAATTTAAAAAGTTATTGTTACAATACCTTGATTTTGAAAAAAAAAACTTAGAAGAAACTAAGAAGGCGGGAATTAGCAAAATAATGTAAGAATTTTCGAATACCAATAAAGCATCGGAATCCAATTATCAACTTTTGAATACGAATTTGAATTTCGAATGTATTTGTAATTACAAATTCCAATTCAAATATTTTTCTGACAAAAATATGGATATACTAATTCCGATTGAAATACTGACAAAATGTGAATATAATTCCGATTTGAATTCCATTACGGATTCGGATGTCATACCTTAAAAGGGAGTTAGGGATAGCGGCTGAATGGTAGGGGTTTCAAAACTTCGCCGTTGTAGAGAAAATACTACAATAAAGAAAACTGTTATAGAGAGTGAATTTATTGTATAGTATATCTCTCGGGGGGATTCATGAACACCGTTATAGTGCGCAAACCGTTATGGGGAGGTCCGTTATATAGAGAGTCGACGTATATACTTAATATAGGACAACAAAAATTTAGCATAGTTTAATTATTGGGATTTGCCAAAGTACGCAACACATTTTGGAATTTGTGATGTCAATATATAACTAATTTTCGTAGGTTCAGGACATCCGATGGAGAGTCGGCAATGAGGAGGATGACCAAATTTGTGCGCCTCAGGCGCTACTACCGCCGCCTGCGGGTCATCGAAAGTCATTTCACGCCCATTCTCGGCTCATGGGCAATTTCAACGGTCGTGGCCTCCACCGTTGGAATAGCCGTGAATACATTTTTGGGCGTTATTTTCTCCAAAATTAGAGCGGCTGTCGTCTCTGTGGTGGCAATTTATCTCATTCTCAATTTGGGTGGAATGATGGGGGACGTGTATGAAGAGAGTGGGAAAGTCCTTCGCGGATGGGAAGGATTTGCAAAGACGAGGGTCCTGACTAAATCTCTGGCGTCATGCCGCCCGCTGAGAGTACCAGTGGGCTCCTTTTTCTTTGCGGATAAATCCTTTGTTCTCACGCTTTTGGTCATCATCACAAACTGTTGCGCAAATATCATCCTCGCTTTTCGATACGATTAAATTTATGAAGCGATGTTCACGCGCTAACTAAATATTTATAAATACATAGCAGTAATTACCTGCTTGTATATTGTATCTGCGCCTGAGAAACCAATGGAATGACTTTCCAAATACAAACAGCTCGACCTTCATGAAATAAAGTGCTTATAATAATCATAATGATTTGTGGAAAGAATTAAATTTCGTCAGATGACAATTTTGCTCCTTGCCGGGTTTGTAAGCAACCGTGCCTTTACGATTGAAAATTACGTGTAGATACCGTCGACTCTGTCTATAACAGTACCCTGTATAACAGTACTCTCGTTATAGCAGCAGCAAAAAATGTTCCCCTTAAAAACTTTCTCCAATTGCTAACATAGACATTTCTGTTCGGTATAACAATTTTTCGCTATAACAAGCGAAATTTGATGCTTTATAGGGTGCTGTTACAGCGAGGGTCGACAGTATGTAAAAATAGACATGGCAAAATCGCTAAATATATACATATGTGCTTAATTCTATATTCTGATGTAAACACAATGCGGTCTGAATCAACATTCTATCATGTAGCGCAGACCGCATGCTATTTTCAAAAACGTTGGCATAATTTCGTCCTTATGCAAACCGAGCTTTGCTATCTTGCGCGGTAATTTAACAAAAAGAGTAAATATATTTAGCAATATGTACTTGTTTATATATTCGTGAAACAATGTTTCGGTAAAAATTGCGTGCGTCATTGCACTAATCCATCTGATTTTTGTGTTAACAACTGCAATAAATGTAAGAACCCGCTATTTTAGAAGCAGCAATTCTATAGGTATTTCAACACGCTAAGGTATAATTAATGTAGTTGTAATTTCGATTCACTATAGGACAAATTACATTATTCTGCCCTATTTACAGTGAATATATCTTTATATAAAAAGTAAAAATAAATCGAGGTGTACTGCAGAGAGAAATTATTTCACCGTGAATTTTTAATGCCTACACAAACGATATGGAAGAGTATTTTCGGCTTCACTTCTCACAGCCGATCAAAGTCTCTGCACATGTTAGTATAAATACAATAGGATACGCTGATCATACTGTATTACTTGCAAATTCAGCAGGGTCGTTGAAGCAAAAACTACGGGTTTTGCAAAAGTATTGTAAGGAATTTAAATTAAAGGTAAATGTTAGTAAAACAAAAGTTATCATTTTCTCCCGCTCCGGGTGCCAAGGGAAAAAATGTGTTTTCTCCATAAATGGTCAAAAGCTGGAAAAAGTGAATACGTTTACGTATTTGGGTAATCCATTCAAAACGAGAGGAAATTTCAAGCAATCTGCTATTTCAGCTGTCAAGAAGAGGAAACCAGTAAAACAAATTAAAAAACCATTAATTTTATGGTTGCGCCTGTTGACTATGCCACACACGCGAATAGCAAAGCAGTGCTACGTATCCCTCTTGAAAAAAACATTTCATGGTGCCTGTCGTTGAAATCGGAATTAGACCGCCCTGGCTTCTCCTATGTGTGGATTTCGCAAGATTATAACCTGGTGAAAGTAAAAATTGAGGAAATCTGTGAAAGGCTGGAAGTTATGTGCCAGCAAGAGGACATGAAAAGGATCAAGCAGTCCTCTTATAGTAATGTTTATCACACGATCAAATTTGAACCCCTCAGGGAACCATATCTCAAAGGCTACCAGAATTTACCGCTAGCTATAATCAGTGTGATTTCACAAATAAGAGTGGCGTCTATCAGTCACATATTCCGCAAAGGTTTAAAATAGGAAACATAATGTATAGATTTACTCCAAACGCTCTTTGTTCTTTATGTAACCTAATGGAATATGATGACATGTATCATTTTATATTCAAGTGCAAAATCTTGTAAAGCTTACGAGCACATTATCTGTCTATGCTTAAGGTACAGTGTATATCACCCCGTAATTGGCTATCTTATCTCAAAACACAAAACCAGGAACATAGTGAAAGTGTTTTTAACTATATTGTGCGTGCCTTACGATTAAAAGTCTGGTGCCTAAATGAGTAGAAATTGTTAAACAATAATTAATATGAAAATACGAAATGTATAATTTTCTTCCACATTTGTATGTATGTATTGTGCGATTCCAAATTATATTAACTTATAGTAAGTATGTATTATAACCACCCGTCTAACTAATAGGGTGGTGATAGTATTCTATGATCAACTTGTGTATAATATTTGTGTTATAGACATTGTCGTTAAACACAATAAATTCAATTCATTCATTCATTCATATCTTTATATAACAACTCTGAAGGGAAGGGCGAAAATTATTGTTACATGGAAATGTTGTTATATATAACATGAAGTATGAACGTTATATGTACGAGGGGCTGGAAAAATAGCGTTATAGAGATATGTTGTTATAAAGAGACTTGTTATAGAGAGACTTCACTGCATACAATTGGAGCAGAGGAAATAAAAACGCAGCCAAAGTAGTTTTAGTATGTATAGTACATCAATTAGTCAACCGCAGACAGCTTTTCCATATTGATCCGTATGCTTCCAATAAGCGGTTGTAGTGGGCAAATTATCGTTTCTTTTTTGAAGTTTTAGTATTCAAACTAAAACTTGTCGAGAAATTCTTGATAATCTTTCGTTTCGTGTGCAAAGTAGTGGCCACTGTCAATTGACTCTCTTATTAGTAGTAACTCCCGGTCAAAATTGGATTATGTTTTTAGATTTAACCCGTACTACGGTAGCAATTATTGTCTTAGTATTGAATTATGGGAAACAACGGCAATTTACACCCGATTCCTTTGGGTGCTTCAAATTTGGTTAATGAATGACACTCCAGTTCTTTGAATTAGTATTTGGGTATACCAACAACTTCTCCAGCGTTATGATACGGAATTACGTTTCCACAGTTCCTAAGCATAGCTTTTGCGAATTAGCACGTTAAACAATTTTGGTGCATTTTAGTCTATTAAGTGTTTAAATAAATGCTTAACTCTAAACTTAAAGCGTTTTCAGTTATAAGATAGTAAAAATTACTCGCATCTTCAGTTGTAGTACATGCTCTTTGAAGTGACTGATCAATTATTCACACCCTGTCACGTATTCATTTATATTTAGAACAAAACTTTAGTACAAAACTTTTCACTTTTGCGCAAAATGCTAACTAAAAAGTTCAAAATGGTGAAACAGGAGCCTGGTAATTACGTGTCGGTTTGGAATAGATACATGCTATTTACAATATCGATCGAAAATATTCTATCTTTGCAATAATATACTTAATGTGCATAGGTCATTGCAAATGTAGCATAGTTTTAGTTATATATTGCGATGTACATACCAAAGTACGCAACACATTTGGAATTTGGGATGACAATATACAACTAATTTGCGTAGGTTTGGGATATCCAACGGAGAAGCGTCAATTTAAGAGCATTAGCATGGTCAAAACGGCCAAAACTACCGCGACCTGTAGTCATCTGTAGTCATTGGGCTCATGGGCAATTTCGAAGCTGGTAGCATCCATCGTTAAAATAACGGTGAATACATGTTTGGGTGTTATTTTTTCCAAAATTAGAGCGGCTGTATATTCTTTATGGTGACAAGTTACCTCATTCTAAATTTGGGTGGAATGATGGGCGACGTATACGAAAAGATTGGGAAAGTTTCTCAAGGATGGAAAGGATTAGCATAGACGACGGTCATGGACAAATTCCTGGCGTCATCCCTGCCTTTTAGGGTTCCCGTGTGCTACTTATTCCTTGTCCTTTGCTCTCACGCTCTTGGCCATCAGCACGAACTGCTGCGAAAATATTATCCTCGCTTTTCCATACGATTTAGTTTATACAGGCATGTTCACGTGATAACTAAATATTTGTAAATATCAATAATTATACGCGTTTGTATATATCTACACCTGAGAAATCAATGGAATGCGCTTACAAAAACAAACAGCTTAACCTTCATTGAAATGTATGTAATATACAGTGGAGTCTCTTCATAACAGCACCCCTTATAACAGCATGTTCTTCATAACGTCATGAAATCCGCAGCACCTTGTACATAGAATACATAATAATTGTGTTCTCTATAACAGCATTCCTTTTATAACAGCAAAATTTTGGGTTCCCTTGGATGCTGTTATAGAGAGACTCCACTGTACTCATTATGATTTTTGCGGACAATTTAATTTCGTCACGTATACGTTTTGCTGTTTACCAGGCTTGTTAGCAACCGCCACTATATGATTGAAAAATACGTGTTGGTATGTACAAACTTACATTGCAAAATCAAGTGGCTAAAATTCTTATAATTTTGTTTTCCGTTGTGAAATTGTGAACATAATGAAGTATGTATTATCATTTTATCTTGTAGCGCAGAACGAAACGATATTCCAACAACAATAATTGAATATAAAACATATATATATATATATATTCTTTATTCTTATATATATATATATATATACATATATAAATATATGTATATGTAAATATAAATATATGTATATATACATATATATATAAATATTTGTATGCATATACTCGCGATACAAAGTAGCGGTAAAAATTTAATACAATACAGAGTGCCAAGATACGATATGGCCCCCCTAAACAATATGAAGCAACAATACTGCAGAACAGACAAAGCATGTTTCCCATGTATAATCTTATTGTGGATCTGGGAAAAAAAATTCATCCCGGTCCGACCAACAATGGGCGAGTTATATCGGTTTTTTCAAAAAAAAATAAAAAATTTAAATTTCCGACAAATTTAATTTTTGGTTTCTGTTTTTAGGTACAAATCTTTTAATGTTCTCCCAACGGTACAATTTGGAATAAAGGCGTTATCTAAGCACATTTTTATTGCGAATCTAGAAAAAATATTTCCATAAAGTTCAAACACGAATTGACCAAGTTATGGCGAAGTTTAAAAAACTAAATTGTCGGTAGAATATAGCTTTTTTAGTTTATTTAAAAAAATGCATTTGTCTTATACAAAATTCTATTGCAAATCCAGCAAAAGAAATTTTATCCAGATCCGACCAAAATTACAAAAGTTATGACTGTTTTTCATGAACAAGTAAAAAAATTAACTTTTTGACCATATAGATTTTTTGTTTCCGCTTTCAAAAATAAAGATATTCTGTTCCTCCTCGCACACAGAGCAGGAAAAGCATGAATCCTGAGCAAAATTTTATTGCAGATCTGGGCAAAAATCTACATTCAAATCAAACAAGAAATCACTAAGTTATTACGATTTTCCTGCACCACGTTCAAAAAATAAAATTTTCGAAAAAAGTAGTTTTTTCTAATTTTAAAAAATGCATGTTTCTGATACAAAATTGTATTGCAAATCCAGAAAAACCAATTTTATTCAGATCCGACCAAAATTACAGAAGATATGGCGGTTTTTCGAAAACAAGTTTAAAAATTTCTCTCTAAAAACTTAAATTTTTAAACATGTTTTTCATATTGATTAATATTGTCATATTGTTTATGGGGGCATATCGTATGTTGGTACCCTTTATATGCAGAAAATACAACTATATACAATAAACATAAGAACCCCCAATTTCGACAGCCGCAATTGCAGGCGTTCGAACGAGTATAGATGAAATAATTGCAGTTATAATTGCGATTTAATGTACGTAGATGGTTAAATTACATTATTATGCCCTATATATTTACAATTGGAACAGAGACAGTGCAAACACAGTTGAAGTGTTTGTAATATGTATTTATTCAATACATCAATTACTACTTTCGCCACCCTCTTAAAAGCCAAAATGTCCCGGGTGAAGTACATAACTTGATCATCTCCACACACTCCTTATAGGCCCATAAGTTGACTATCTGAATTTCATGCTTTCAAAAAATAGAAAAATTGACAAAAGCTTACACTATAAGCGTAGAAAAACCGCCATAACTTGGTCAATTGTAGTCGGATCAGGATATAACTTATGGAAAGAACCACAATGCAATTCTGCACCCGCATTTTTATTATTTTTGGGCTAGGCTGCAGCAAGGTGGGAACATTCCGCCAATTTCTGTAGCGTATTTCTGTAGCGCGTGTGTAGCGTATCGCGTTATCAGAATTTGTGTCACTTATTGTTAGTTAGTTTTGCTTTTAAGAAATTTTGCCTGTAGTTAGTATTGGAATTAGTCTTACGTGCTTTTAGTCACTTTTGGTTCCTAAACGACGATATGTATAATTTTAACGGTTTGAATATTAAATTGCATGCATATGCTCGTAACATTTAACGACTTTCAAAGCAATGCAGCAGCCCAGGTCTAGGAAGTGTACCTTAGTCGAAACTTTGTTTTACCAAGCATATAATGAATAATTTAATTAATATAGTGTGATTTGTAAGGTGGTTACATCCATAATTTAAAAAATATTGACGTTAATAGTCATAGTTAGTTGGTGTGTCCACTTTATTTCCAATTTGGATTGTTTTATTATATGCATTTCAAATTTATCCAAAAATTAGCACTTTGGCGTTTCGGTGGATTTGATCAATTCATGCAGTACGCTTGCATGGAGATGATCAGTTTATGTATTAGGATCGTGTGGAGATGATCAAATTATGTACTTCACCCTCGATGTATTTTAACGATTGTAGACTCTAAATACTAATTGTAAGACAAACAAACAACCTGCATATTATGATCCGACATTACAGAGAAACGGCGTTTAGGCAATGGTGTACTACGGGAACCGCATACAGTGGACTTTCTATATAACAACTTTTTCTCTATAACAACTTTATTTTTCAGCCCTTCGTATATGTAGTATACGTATATTAAATGTTCCATATAGTAACTTTTCCATATAACAACCATTTTTGCCCCCCCCCCTCAGGGTTGTTATAGCGAGAATCCACTGTAATTTGAGTTTATTTACCGCATAAATAAAATATACTAAACACACGAACATAATTACACACGTGTTCTAACATGCTAGCGGCACACGGCTTCATTTACCCGTCCAGGGACTTGGTTGCTCAAATTTTTTTAGTGGACATAATTATCGAAATATAACTGAAACGCTGGTTAGGAGCTCCAATTATCTATTGTGGCATGATTATTTCCTTGAGAATCATGAGTCATGTTCTTGTCAGGTTGGATTGCTCAAACTCGTCTTCAAATTACTGGTCCAGATAATCCCCTAGTTAAAGGAATGTTATCGAAGGTGACATTGCATTGACCTTGACGTCAATGAAAATACATTATTTTACTAAACTTATAGTACCGTCGAATCTCTCTATAAGAGCACCCTATCAGCACCAGAAAAAGTGCTCTTATAACGAACGGTATAGAGAATTAGTTTAAAAATATTAATATTAATTAATTAATATTATTTTCAGGCTTAAATTTGATAATTTTCCAAATTCTAACAATATTCACAAAATTAGGCGTAAATATTTACATTTTAGTGAGAAACGAATAAAATTGTGCTGGTATACAGTCAATTCTCTCTATAACGGACCTCCTTATAACGATTTTCGCACTATAACGGTGTTCACAAACCCCCCCGAGACCATTTCAATGCTAAAATCTTCCTATATAACGATTATTTTATAACCGTTTTTTCGTTATACCGGGGAAGGTCTGAATCCCCGACCAGTAGATGTCTTTTGCTATAACGGTTTTGGGCCACGCC
>JAQGBT010006796.1:0-11900 GCA_034698585.1 Disparrhopalites patrizii | reverse complement strand
TCAAATCAATGAATTTGAATGAATTTCATAAAAAATCAAAACTTTCTTGAATGAATTGATTTGAATGACGCCAAGTTTACAGCGAATGAATTGATTGTGAATGTTGCTGATACTGCCTCTGAATGAATTTGAGTGATTGGTTGCAATATGAAAAGGCTGGGAGTGAACGTGAATGTGAATTACGAGCTAAAGTTGCATGTGTGAAATAACCCATGACGGAATCAGTAAACCACAAGTTTATCGTCTATTAATTACTGGACGCTTCATAATTAGCAATTAGACAGCTCCTGGAGAAAGGAAATGCCAAAGGAAAACCGAACGTACCATTTAAATTGATGGAACGACATTGGTGGGATCTCAAGAAATAAAAGGAAATTGGTCAGAATACAAATATCACATTTGCAAAAGGGAATTCGTGTCATTCAGTCGTGCAGAGCTATTTTTGGACAGCAAAGATGAAAAGGACGGTGATATTATTTTTGGCCGTGTGCCTGGTACTGATAAATGTGGATTGTAGTTTGGCTAGGGCCCGGTCATCATCATCTTCTTCGAGCAGGAGTAGTAGCAGTAGTATCAGCAGTAGGAGGTCATCAACCGGAAGTGTGAGCAGTAAGTCACCCGCCCGAAGACCAAGCATTCCCTTGAGGTCACCGTCAAAACCAGTGATAATGGCTCCCATAAGGAAAAGCCATCCCAAGGTGATTGTTCCGCCATCAATGATCACTACACGACCTCACACAATCCGGACTTCAGGAACCACCACCAGAAGAACTACCACCACTTCAAGACCTTTCAGCCGCCATGGTAAGTATAAAATTGTTCTCCATTGTAAAATTTCCAGTTAGTCTCATTCTGTGAAAAGAAAAATTCCAGACTAGGGTAGTCTGGAATACCTGGATTATGAAAAACAATACCTGGAATACGAAAATGATAATTGTTACAATACTTCCGGGGCAACATGCGACCTGGAGCGTTTATGGATATTAAAGTTACATTATAGGTACCTAATAAAATGTTGACATTGACCTTTAACCTCTTTTGTAAATAGCTCGCTGCACCAAGTCCAAGTTTACCAGCGCCTTTTGCAAAACGCATGGACCCAGGCATTACTATGACCGCACGACCAACACTTGTGTCCCCTTTTCCGGATGTGCCCATCCCCATCCCACGGAGAATCTCTTTGACTCCCTCCAGGAATGCTCCCGTCTTTGTGTGGGACGTGGGATTTGAGCGGAATTTATTACAATAATTATTATTTGATGGACCGCTGATCATACTAAACTTATTTCAACATACCTTTAAATAAATGCTACTATCAAAAAGATTTGTAGCTACGAATAATGAAAGAATCAAAATAAGCCGGATAGTATTAACTTTACCTTAATTGCGGCATTCTTATTTGCTTGGATCAGTACTAGTATAACAGCATAATGTTGATGTTGACAGTATTTTCCTCAACTTCAAATTTGATTTTGACGACCCGGTTTTACACGATTTGGCACTTTGTATATGCATAACATTAAATTGGATGCATTGCTATAAGAATACATAATTTGCTTAAAAATATAATCGTCCACACCAGACCTGGAGATATGGCATTTATTAAAAAATAGAGTACGTACGAAAAGATCAAAATGGGATGCTACTTACCTTCAAATTAAAATGCCCTCAAAATATTAATCGGGTGCTTGGGAACCACAAGGGGTAACAGGCAAAGTTGAATTTCCGGTGAATATTAAACAAAAGCAGGGTGGTCTTTGAGGTCCTATATATTCCAGGATCTTATTCCAGGATTCAAATTCCAGCATTAAGCAGCTCATATGTACATGGTTGTAAAATATTATTCAAAAGCACGCCGACAGCTCCTGGACGCTAAGCGCCATCTTGTCCTCACATGGTGAGTCCAAATATCCCGAGAGAGAACAATCAGGAATCAGCTGCGCAGATAGAGACAGATGCAGAAGAGACGAAGATGTGAAGAGGGGGAAGTTGAGAATAGCGAACCAAAAGTCCATTTTCGGTGGAATTTTCAGAGGAAATGGAAAAATTATTTCCCTTTATCATACATTCTCTATAGCGGACAAAATTTTGAGGGATTTTGTAAAAAAAATTATTTCCTTTGCCCTATAAAAGAAAGGGATGAAAGAAAGCTCCAGAGAAGTAAATGACATTCAATTTTATGCAAAAATCTTCATGTTTGAAAAATTTGGACTTTTGGAACTCACGCTCTGTCAGATACGCAGCGGATTATTTTTCTGATCATTTTTGTAGTCAACTGACTTTTTGTATCGCAATTTCGTACCTAAGATTCCTTGACACCGGTTCAAAACTGATTTTCATCAATCTGAAAAAATGGTGACCGCCAGCTTGTGTAAGATCGCTTTGCTTTGAAACAATTGAAAAATTTACGAATTACTGAAATTCAAGTTAATTCGTTTTTCGTGATTAATTTTTATTAAATTGTTTGTGATTCAGCAAATTTTGGATTAAAATTACTGCAGTATACCAGAGAAATTTAGACATGGGACGACGGTGAGAGATTTCACTCGCCGTCTAATTGTAATTCCCAATTTTTACAGTACAATTCCAAATCCTTGAGGACATGACTTCCCATTTCTTGGGCGATTTGCCGGTCCACGACATTGCAAACTCCATCGGTGAGTTCGTCGATACAACTCCGACGTTCTGCCACGGTGGCATTGACACATTCATAATGCATCATCAGCGTGTCCAACTCCGTCTCTTCCGGTAAATCCCCCGTTTCTTCATCTTCATGCTCAAATTGCCATGCAGCTGAGTAATTTCAATATTTCATTAAAATTGTAGATAAATGTTTTCGCATTTTTTTGTTAAAATTGAATATCTATTTCATATAAAAACAAATCCAGTCAAACCTTGAACATCCTGGAGACAATTGGCCCAGATGTCGTAGCAATCCCGACCCAACCGAGGTCTCCCTCCGGTCACCGAGGCAATAATTATTCCTGATATGGCAAGGAACAGCCAAATTGATATTCCTGTGGTTATCTTACACTTCACAAGCCCAAGAGTCCTTCTACCAACGAAGATCCGGGTGTCCATTTTTTGTGGGGCACGTGTCCGAATTCCTTAATGTTGTCTTTTTTTCTTTAATTTCTACGAATTAGTAAGGTACCCGGTGTTTCAATGAGGAAAAATATTCAAATGTTTTTATAGTCTAAGCTCTTCATTAGGATGGTCATAAATGTAAAAAAAAAAAAGGTGAAGAATGAATACAACTGTATACGTCAATGCGGTTACAGAAGTACCTACTAATAATAATGAAAACATTCATCTTTGCCCAAGTCATTCATTTCAGAGAGAAAGGAGTGAATCTCTTTGTGTATTTTTATGTTCATTGTCAATAATAATGGCTCGGACAATGAATGAATATTTTTGCATGTTACTGTGACTTGGCGTGATGTCCTTTCAATACGTAGACAATAGTTGCATTATAGTAAAGCTATAAATGCTTTTAACATACGGGTGTATGTAAATATGTACGTCAGTTCTTTTTGTGCATCCCGTTTTTTTTTTAATTTCAGACCTGCAAAGATCCATATTTATTAATAATTCTGGGAAGGGCCATTATATAAAAATACAGGTGTACCTATATATGTATATACATATATACAAAGTCCTGAAGAGAGGTATATGTATAGAGATCTGGAGAGCGAGAGAACTTCGTGTGGCGTCAACAAAAAACAAAAACAAAAACAAAAAAAGAAACCAACATCGTTATTAGCTACCATACGCATTAAAATGGCCATAAAAATGTTTGCAAGCATGCAAAATGGACAGAACTCGTTATCTCCACATGAGGCTAGAATCTGTAAAGGAAAGATCGAACATTTACGATTGTATTTATTTTGTTATTGTTGCTACGGCTGGAGCGACTGGAGTCTATCCGAACATACTAGAGTGTCTCTGGAACTGAAACTTTTTCCTTTAAGAATAAACAAAGTTGTCCAGTCAATACAATAAAGATCTGAAAAATTCATGGGTAATTTTTTCCCCAAATTATTTGCGGAAAAGTCGGGACTTTTTAC
Source organism: Disparrhopalites patrizii (assembly GCA_034698585.1). Taxonomy (NCBI): domain Eukaryota; kingdom Metazoa; phylum Arthropoda; class Collembola; order Symphypleona; family Sminthuridae; genus Disparrhopalites; species Disparrhopalites patrizii. Next base: position 7,833 of record JAQGBT010006796.1, on the reverse strand, counting down.
TCGATTATTGTGACCATAAATAATGGACACAATTGGTTATTCCTGGTAGTGCAAAGCCCCTAATTTCACTTGTGCGGTCTGGGATTATTCTGAAAAATACATTTATTAATGGAAAATTGAGGAGCTTTTGCCAATACATTTTGTGTCAACAAAAATCACAAGAAATGACCCCGTGATTAGTCATGTTAAAATGGTGGTCAAGCCATACATGTATAGTGCAAGTGCAATTATGATAATTATACATAATTAAAAGTATAATGTAAGTACGTACGTCGTGCCCCGCAGTGTTATCCTACTTTTACTGGTTACGTATACTGTAGTGAATGTAAAGATAGCTTACCTTTAATTTTTCAGATGATTTGGCCCCAAATCCGTTGGCAAGATTTGCCTCAGATGATCATGAAGATCAGTTTAATATTGACAATATTTGTACTTTCAACCGCTCACACGAAAGACGAAGGTCCTACATTACGTAAATGCTGTCTTACGGGATTGAAGTATGATGATAAATCAAATTCCTGTGTTGACCCAGAGGAATACCCAGGATTTAAGGCTGGAATTAGTAGTGAAGAAGTTCAAAAGCCAAGTTTAGTGCCAAAAATTGTGGATGACGAACAAAGTTTGGAAGGCAATACGTTGAGTATTCCCATGGAATTCGTACTGGATTTGCAAAATGACAGCATTCGGAATCCTAAATTCTCATTCGGGTAATTTACTGCACACACAAACCTACCCTTAGCCTCTGAAAGTGCCTACAATTATTTGAAAAAGCTTTATTTACATTATAATTAATAATCATAAATGTTTGCTTCCACCAGTTGTGTGATTGATGAAATTAATAATTTAAAAAAATACAGAGAATTTTTTTAAACCATTAAACATATTAGACATTTTAAACCATTAAACATTTTAGAAAAATTTTAGCTGTCCTGATGAAGTGTCCTAATCCTACATACATACTTAATTAATGTATTTACTCATTATAGTTTGTCACCATCAGAGTTACCATCCACAAGCTGCGCAGATGGCTACTTCATTGTTGACATTTCTCTCGGGGAAATTTTCAATGGAGCTGGAGCCAACGCTGGCAAAAATACCAGCAGCTCTAATGGGGATATTATGAACTCTGGAAATCGACCATCTTTGAACAATAATGGAACCGATAAAATCGTGTTCACTTCCAGAGGTCACCTAAAACTCGGTGCTGAGTATTACGCCGCATCCGAGTTCTGCATTTTCAAGTAAGTACTAATTATTTAATTAATTTAAGCTAACGCTGAAATAAATTAATTCCGTACGCTTTATATTGCCGCATTTAAAGTTGTAACAATAATATAACTATAATTCTACGAACATGAACTTTTATTTGCACCTGAGACCTACAAGCTAAATGTTTTTGGAATATAGTTTCAGAAACAAGATTCTTTCACTCCGTGTGTGTCATCCAACGTGTTCCGGTTTAAATCCGTGTATCAGGAAATGTTGTGACTTACATAAGGTCTGGAACGTGTCCAGGGGCGAAGGTCTCCAGACTTGTGTTTCAACCCACAATAAAAATTTCTGGTCACCCCAGTTTTACAAATCTCCTCTAGTAAAGGCCAGTGAGGATGAAATGAATCAGATTGAGCCACATTATCAAATTGTTCATCCCAGGACATTTTGCCGGCACAACTTGGATGTTCCGATTGCAGTGGAGCACCGACTTCAGTCTGGTCAGTATTTCAGGTATGTGAGCTTAACATAAACAAACCAAGAATTAAAAAAAAAAAATTTGTAAAAAAAATTGTGTTAAAAAAATTATTTTGTACATACCTAAATAGTTTCCGGGTTGGTGTTACTGGAGCCGTATTTCGTCGGCATAGTCGCTACACTTGGGATTCAGGGACTTTTACCAACCAATCTTGTGTAGATGGTCTCATTAATTCTCGTTTTGCCCCGGAAGAGGAATATGAGTACAGTGGGCTGCCAGAAGATGAAGTTCTTTTTGAATGTCTTCCTTCGGTTCCGGTAGGTTTCCTTACACGTTGTAGACGTCTGGAATATCTGGAATAACATAAAGGAATGTCATTTAAAGAGTTTTTAAAAATATCTATACTCATACATTATACACATTTATATGGGACAAATAATTGAAATATTTCCCCAAAATTTTAAGGACAAGAAGAGCGGTACTTCCCGGGTGTATGCCATCACCATGATTTTCGCTTCCATATTCCTCATCCTGACAATTCTCGTCTACATCCTGTTGTGGGGGACGAAAAAGCAGAGGTCAGCTGGTAGGATGTCGATGCTGACCTTGCTTAGCTACCTAATATCCCTCACACTCTTCTATGTATGCCTCATATCCATGCATCTTTACACGTCCCAAATCACTTTGGGACAAGATTCCAGTCTCTGTTATTTTATTGGTAAAGTTTTTTTTTTGGCACTTGCATATGTTTAAATAATAGCTAATTTCACTGATAATATGAATCACTTGGTTTTTCTATTGAATTCCCCGTCTCAGGGAAAATATTAATACGAAATTGTGTTGTGTCATCCTGTCATGTTCCTCTTGGCTTGTTGCTTACAAATGACGGCTTTTTTGCTTCATAACATTTCTTGTCTCGTATGTACGTCGTAGTTTTTGAATAATTTATTTTTGTTAGTGACTTTAATAAAGTTCTCTCTTAATTTTTTTGCAGCTGTGGCGTTGAATTTTTGCATGGTCGCCACTTTTTGCTGGATGTCCGCCGTCTGTTTTGACATTGTTCGTGCACTCAAGTACGTCGAACGTTTTTTGCGTGTCAAATTTTATCCGTATTTTACGTGATTTTTTTGGTCACGCATACTTGGCGTAGTCAACAGTCATAAATCACAAGCGGAACGAATTTTGTTTGATGTAAAATCGTAAAAGTTACTGTCTTGTTAAAAGGAGATGTTTGATGTAAAAACGTTTTTTTCTGTACCATTTCTTAGCCAAACCTTTCAGTTTTTCAGATTGGAAGTCCTGCAAAATGTGAGGTCGTACATTGTGTATTCATTCTTCTGCTGGAGCGTACCCATTGCAATTGTGGGAGTGGCTCTCGTATTGGATCAACAGTACAGGTAATAATCGTGATCGCTGGTGCACATTGATGATGAGACCTGATCCAGTTGTCATCGAATGGTTTTTAGAAAGAATCTGAAATATCTGGGAATCATGAATGAACACATTTTGATATACCAACAGAAATGACTACGACAGCAAAATAATTATCCCAGAATACGGGGTTCAAAGATGTCATTTAGACTCAGAATACGCCCAATTGGCATATGCTTATGGGCCATCAGGAACCTTGTTGGCCTTCAATGTGGTGTGCTTCCTCGTTACCGTTTGTACTTTATACAAACGTCGAAAGGCGGAGGGCTCATCCACCGAGAACAGCAAACAGCATCGATCTAATCAATTGTAATGCACTTACAAATGATACGAAAATTAAATAACTCCGTGCTATTGGTCTAAATATGGGTTAACTATTCTCCTAATCTAATCTTGGCTTTGCAGAATGAAGTTATTTATAAAATTGTTGGTCATCATGGGAATCCCCTGGGTTTTCGAATTTATTAGCTGGTACATTGAAAAGGATAACATCAATGGTACCAGCTGGTATTGGGCCCCGCTGGACTTTCTTATCATTTTTCAGCCCTTGGCGATCTTCTGGATTTTCGTCTGTACTCCCGAGGTGATTTATGACTTGGAGGAAAAATATTCAGCAGTTCGGAGTAAGTTGTTTTCCTTGCATGTCTTTCATTCCGCAAATAATTTCTATATAAATTAGTATACGTTCAAGCGTGCTGCTGAATGATGTTACGAAGACACAATTACCTAGATGTAAATTATCGCAAAGCAGTACATTGTCGGTAGACCCTTTGATGTTGTTAGTCTAGTCAATACATATTCATAGCTATTTTTGATGTCAACATTAATGAAGTTGTTTTAATCAAGGTTCAAATGCGTTGACTTGCAAAGATACAAAAGAATAGGTATAAATAAAGCTAATTATTTTTAACACAGAATTCTTCGACCTCGTCTTGCTGCAAGAAGAATCTGCAAAAAAGATTTTGGAACGCTTTCCTTGGCTGAAAGGTATTGTTACAAGCTAATATATTTTTCACATTTACATTTCCATACTGCTGTTTTATCTCTATATATTAACATGAATTTTTGCTATTGTTTCAATTTTCAATTAATTTACTTCCTAGTACGTCAATACTCGTACTCAGTGCTAATCGTTGCATATTTCCTATAAAATAAATAATTTCATTCGCAGTGTGCTTATAACTTGTTGACACGTTTACAGTCCTACACATACTTAATCTATATACCCTTTTAGGGATCGTTGAGCCAATTACCAGAAAAAAACGTCAGAAGCAAACATGCTCTACGAACACCGATTCTGATTGGGCCGAGACTACTGTACGCAGGACCGATCCTGAGCATGGCGAAGTCAAGCAAACTGAAGAAAAATGCAAGGGCACAAATACTGGTTTCACAATGAATACGAGTGATAGTGGCCAATTACCAGGATCTTGAAAGTTAATAAATTAATAAAATTGTACTTATATGTTTGTACTGTGTACGTATTTACGTATACTGATGGACTTCGTCTGGTTTATTATACTACTGCGGTCTACCATTGTTGTGTGTTGTGGGTTGCAAACTCAACACATCAACAATTAATGATTATGGCTTATGCTTAATGATTTGACTTGCTTCTTGCTCGTCTCATTCTTATTCTCGTCATCGTCACCAATAAAGCAGCAACTACGTAGTTTTCCTCCTGAAATGTGTCTTTTTTCATTATTTTTGCCTTTTTCCCTATAGTAGGTATATAAACAATTACAAATATTACAAATTATAATTACTATTTATTCAATTAGTTACTATACCAGAAAAAAAGGTGAAAAACCATTTTTTTTAAAAATAGTGCTTGCAGGTACATGTGTAATGTGTACATCCTACATAACACAATTACAAATATGAATACCGGAAAAAAGGGTAGAAAAACAATTTTTACCGGTAAACAACCTGTTTGAACTAATTGCCGCTAAACTGTAGTTGCTTTAGTTCCATTCATTCATAATTTGTTTTCAAGTTTAGAAATTCCAGAAGTCGCATAATTTGTTCCGATGATTTGTAATTATATTAAGCAATCCAATCGCATTGTTGCACGAGCACGAATGCATCAACCCTAATATACTTAAAATAGCAGTAGCAAGAAAATTTAGATAATTTCTCTATAGTTTAAAGTTTAATCGTCCACGAAATTATTAACATGTGTGAGTGCGTGACTATCAAAATCATTCTCTTCCGTATCTTCTGCTGCTTCAATCGCCTGCTGAAACAGATACTCTGGAATTAAAGGACCACTGTCATCGTCATCGAGCCAAACCGAGAACTCATCTACGTCACCCATTGTATGTTGGTCCAACGTAAGTAACGCTGCGATCTCATTCTCTGAATCTGAACTGCTTGAATCTGAATAATCATTTGAACTGTCGTCTGAAGAGTCATAATTTTCCTCGTCATCAGGAAAGCTGGGCTCCGCAATAAACGGAGGAGAGCACAGCAAACGGAAAGGCATTCTACCTGAAAAACGTTAGAAGATTTTAATGACGCGTGTTAACGAAAGCCTGTCTATGAAAGTCCGAGAATACAAACACATTTCAACATTTCACTGTTTTTATGGCGATTATAAATTATAATTTAAGCTGTTATTTATTGCATTAATATGAATGTCTGTATATTTTGGCTGCAAATACTATGCTTTGTAGTATTTAGTACACTGTGAATGAGTTGTAATGGATGTATAGTAAATGTGTAAGCAAAGAAAGAGGAATAAATGATCATTATTATTATTAATTATTATCATTGTCATTATTCTTCTTTTGACCTAGCAGGTTTAAGAAAGGTAAAACTCTCACCATCTGAAGCTGAATCCAAGTTAACCAATACTGAATCCCATTCTATTCGGTAACTGAAATAATTACGCGGTCTTCGAATTCTGAGAAAAAGATGCTCTCGTGCACACAAAACACCATTGTCCATGCAATCTTGACACAAGTCGAAGTTATTACAAACCAAGCAGTAGTATCGAGTTCCTGCCAACGGATTCATACAACATCCATCACACTCACAACTGTAGTGCTTCAACGCCGCGGTGTTTTCTTTGGTCTCATACATTTCAGTTTCTGAAGTTATTCCTTTGCTTTCAAAAACTGGAAGCAGGTCAGCACTGCCATCTGGATTAATTGCTGAATTGTCTTCGATCTTCTTTAATCTGATGTCTAGCTGCCATTGTAACCACTCTGCTGTAAATGATTCATGAAAGAACAATCAACGCTGTATTCTCATCTCCACTATTCGGATTCCTACACTGGAAGCACTCGCATAAATCACAACTCATAACTATAGTCAATATAGTTAGTATGTACATAAATGTAACTAATATTAACTATTAACCAATAAATTAAGTATAATTACACATACCTTGGGAATTACTGCTGTCATCGTAAATTTTCTCAGAAAACTGTCTCAACGTTTCAGTAGGTATACTAAAGTTAGATTTGACGCTCGATCTAAAGGATAACAGCGGTGTAGAAATTTGTAGTGTCTGGTTCTACACCGATGGAAAAAAATATCAAGTGTCAGTTCTTGCTCTACACTCTACAATCATTATACTCGATCGCACCTCAATTAAGTTTGAATTGGTTTCTTTATAAATAAACAATGAGCATGAATTACCTCCCCAATCATCGGCACGAGATTGATCTCCACCCTGAATTGTTGCGCACTCATCGGACTTCCCACAAAGGATGCGTCCCAATAAACAGAATTGTCTCGAAAACTCGTCCGAAATATCACCTTGTAATCACCGAATAATATGAAAAGTGGCTGCCATAACTTCCTAATGATATCATTCTTAGACGTTCTCGCCGAGGTTCGGGCAGCCAAATCTTCGGCCTTTACTCGATACAACATTCGGAATGTCTCGTCTTCTTTCACACACCCTCCAACCCAACAGTGTTTATCTCGAAGGTGAGGAAAGAGATCTCGTGATGTGAATTCCTCCTTGCAGTTATCAATTCCAAATTCTGAACAAAACTGCATCGTTCTGTTGGTTCAGTTGACAAGAACAGTTTTGTCGCTATAATTGTTATTTATTCTTTCGGATAAACTGTGTAAACATACCTGTGTAATAAATAATGCTTAAAAATATCTTAGTACTCACGCAAATTGGCAGTCGAATTTATGGTAACCCAATTCCGACCTAGTCATCAAAGCCTTGCACCCTTCCACTCTGAAGGGACATTGACGCAATTTGTTATTCTTACTATTAACTGACTTGGATGTTTTTATTCCGGAGTTCTCATCCTTCGACTTCTGATGAGTATCTTTGCCAAGCGTATTTTTACACCATGATACAATACGTGAAGGCATGAAATCTGTGGAAAGAGTGGGGAAACAACGATGACACGAAGTCGAAACATTTTCTTCCTGGATTTCATGGTGACAAACTTCATCCGACACTGATTCGGCCATGTTAAACTTTCCCTGGATGTTCGGTTCCAGGTAAAACAGCTGCGTAGCTCTGAAAGAAAAAATGTAAAAAATTGAACCTTAATAATATTACAATCAATCAATGCAAGTAAATCAGATTTAAACCGCTAGCACACTCAGCAATTTAAAATCCACATTATAATCGTATGATGCTTATGGAAACTATTTAAAATCCAGGGTGGTGATAATCCGGGATTGTAATCCCGGGATTACGGATTCGGATTACTGTAATCCGAATCCGTAATCCCAGC
>JAQGBT010006795.1:0-11904 GCA_034698585.1 Disparrhopalites patrizii | reverse complement strand
TCCTTTAGCACTCCTTCTCTCTATTTTCCTTTAGCACTCCTTCTCTCTATTTTCCTTTAGCACTCCTTCTCTCTATTCTCCTTTAACACTCCTCTCTGTTTTCCAATAACACTCCTTCTCTCTATTTTCCTTTAGCACTTCTTCTCTCTATTTTCCTGTAGCACTTCTTTTCTCTATTTTCCTTCAATACTCCTCTCTATTTTACTTTAAGACTTTCTCTCTGGTCGTCTCCTTTTGTATGTTCCTTTAAAACTTTCTGCTGGTTTCTGTATTTCCTTGAAAACTTTGTTTTTCTCTGACTTTTGTCCCCGTATTTCTCCGTAAAAGGTTGTGTCTGCATCTCCCTTGAAACTCTCTCTTTATTCCCTCAGTATTTACCTTGGTAAAACTCCCTCGCTGTCTCTCTATTTTCTCTCTGTATTTCCCTTTATGAAACCGTCTCGCAATCTCTATTTCCCTTCAGTATTTCCCTTTCTAACTTTCTCTTTGTCCCTCTGTCTACATTTTCATTTTTGCGTGTCCCCTAAACCCTGTCTTGATAATTCTCCTTCTATCTCCATCTTACTTTTTGATGGTCCTTCCTTTACGTTCTTTCCTTCCTCTCAGTTTTTTCTAGATTCCTATGCGAATCCCAGTAATGTCCCTGTACCGTCTTCCTCCAAGGGTGGAAAAATGTCTCCTTTGTTCCTTCTCACGAATGTCAATATTTTTGTGTCTCGGTACAAGTGTAAAAAAAATGTGTGTATGTCTTTGTAACAGTCAAAATGAGAGTCACAAGCCCTGGCGGAAGGAGGACGACACGGAGGAGAACAACCAGCGGGCGAAGAGAGCCTATGAGGCCCTCCTGACAGTGACGGTCCCACCCCCACCCATCACAGACGAGTACAAAACCTTTGACAAGGAGGTGAAGAGGAATGCCAAGGAGAGATTTAATTTTTCGTACGGGGACGAGTCCGTGAATCCCTTCGTGACGGCCTTCTACGATGCGGTCCTCCTCTACGCCATTGCCGTCAACGAGACCCTGGAGGCTAATGGTCGGATTGAGAATGGGACGGAAATCACGAGACGAATGAGGGGCAAGACATTTCAAGGTGAATTCACATTTGGTCTCACTTTAATTTAACAAAAGATCCTTCTTCTTTTTAGCTTATATTTCTCACTTCCCCATATTTCTCTTTGCTCATTCTCCCGGAATATTTCTGAATGGAAAAGAATCACTCTATCAAAAAGTCCAATTTTTTTTTTTTTTGCATTGACTCTTACTTCTTTTCATTTCCTTGGTAAAAGATTTTTTTTTTTCCGAGGGGAATTTTTTTAAGGGAAGAAATATCTCACACCTGCAGTAAAAGGTGGAATCTCGGGGAATGCAATTATCTGGGGCAAACGAGCTTTCATTCATGATTTCTTTGGAGGAGGGAACGGAAGGGTGGGTGGAAGAGACACTCATAGTATGTGAGGGCACTTGACTGCATAAAAAATATATGTATGTATAGATACATACGTGGTATATGTATACTTCCCATTTACCATAACTGGGTCTCTCTAGGTTTCCTATTTATTTTATATATGTATGTATATGTATGTATATATACACCTGAAAAAAATCCGCTCTCAACTATATTCTGTCTTTTCTCCTCCATAACTTTCTTCTGCACTCTCGCTTTCTCTTTCCCTTCTCCCACTCTTTCACTTTCTCCCACTCTTGACTTGTCTCACACTGGCCCATTACTCAATCCACTACAGCGGACCCATTTTTCTGTCGGCTTTGATCATCTTTTCCTAGAAACGAGGAAGAGGCGGAAGATTTTTTTTCTCTCATTAACTGCTTCCACTTCCACCAACACTACCTTCTCTCACTCCTTTTCCTTGTAGATATGTAGCAGTTTTTTTTTCCTAGGGACGTAAGTGAGTAAGCACTTAATACGGGGGAGCTATTCCAATGGAATGGAAGAGAGGGGGAAGATGGAGCTATGCTTAAAACTTACCTGTCAGCTTAAATCTGTTGTTTAACTCGATGGTTATTTCAGTCAGAATAAATTCACCGCGAGCAAAAAAAAAATCTTTGGGCATACTTTTTTCGCTCTCACGCTCTCTTTTAGCTTCTTGGCTCTCCAATTCTCTATTACTTTCTTTTGGATGGGATTCTGGTAACTTTCTCCTTGGTTCATTTTTCTTATATTATATATTGGCATCTATTTCTTCTCAATTTTTTCAACGTCTGTCTTATTTTTCTCAAGTCTCTCCCATTCTTTCTTCTCTCTTCTTTCCTCAAACGATGTCTCTTTCTTTTTTAAAAATTATTCGTTTCACTCCATATGTTTTCCGTCGAGCTTCTTCAGTTTATGTCTTTCTCCAACTCAGTTTCGCCCTTCTCATGTTCATTTCTCTCTTTCTGTCATTTTCTCCCGCTATTTCTCTCATTTCTCCAGCTATTTCTCTATTTCTATCATTTTCTCCAGTTCCATTTCTCTATTTCTCTCATTTTCTCCAGCTCAATTTCTCTCATTTTCGACGATTATTTCTCTCTTTCTCTCATTTTCTCCAGCCATCTCTCTCTTCTTCTCATTTTGTTTATTTCTCTCGTTCTCTTATTGTTTTCGGCTATTTCTTTCTTCTCATTTTGTTTATTTCTCTCTCTTTTTTTTCAACTTATATTCACGAACTCCCTTTTTTCTTGAGGTTTCTCTGTCTCTTTTTCTTTCCCATTTACTCCATTTCTCTCTCTCTATTTTTCTCCAGTTTTTTGTAAAGACCATTTTTGGAACTCTGGCTTTGTCTGTGCTTCATTTGTAATTTATCCAGCCGTCATTGTTGCTTTTTACAACTATCTTAAATATATTCTTCAGCTCTCGTTATTTCTCCAGCTCACTGTTATGACTTGTTTTGCTCGTTATTTTCTCATTCTTTTCTGATTATTCTCCAGTAATTTGTCTTTCTTGATGTTAGAACGTTTCTGGGCTCATTTCTGTTATTTAGACGTTTCGCCTAACGTCCGTTTAATTATAGATTGTCCATGAAAGACTACTTACTATTATCTCTATGCTTTCCGTTGGTTAAAAAATTTAAATAAAATTACATAATTTAATTCACTTTAGCCACTTTCACTCATTCTTCCAGGAATTTTCTCTTTCTCCCCAAAACTCCTATTTCTTACTTTGAAGTTTCTTTTCTCTTGCTTTCCCCCATTTCTCAATGTCTCTTTCCTGTTTGTCTGGATTTATGCTATTCCATTTACCATTCATTCCAGTCTCCATAGACCCGCCTGCTCCAGCATACATTTTCTCCCTACCTGTCCCTGCACCCTATATCTCCCTGACTTTTTTCGTACGTCGTATTTTCACCCCTTTTCTTTCCTCTTCCGAAAGTCCCAGTCTATAAAAATCTGTGGAGCGTAAAGAATTAATCGTAAGTGCTGTAAGACAGGTTGTTTTACGGAGAAAAGCTTTACGTCTTCCCCGTTCATACACAAAACTCACTCTCACCGACTTTGGGATGTAACTTCAGTGCTTGGACTATATACGACACTTCCACATATGTATATATACATTTCTTTTATTGGCATTTCACAAGACTTGGAGTGGCTGTGATTTTTTCTTCTTCGCTACCTCCTCCTCACAACAGCTGGACATTTTTTTCCGTTTTACTACATTTGTGCAGATATGTATCTGCGTACATTCTGTACACAGTCATCGACACTAAGATGACTGTGCATATGCCTGTAAATACATATGTATACATAGTAACAGCAGATATGCGTACATTGCATATCTTTGCTTGTTAAGCCGCTTCCTACTTTCCAAGTGTGATTTGAGCCAGGAAGAGCCTCTTTCTATTTTGTCATTACTGATCCAATGTAAAACTTCTTTTGAGGTGCAGTGATTGAATTCTCCCTTGTTGATATTCACTTCTCTTCATTTTTCCCTTTTATCCGATCTCGCTGCCTTTCTGTCTCTGGCTTTCTATTTCTAACCCTCTATTACATATTTTCACTTATTCTCTTTCTTTCTCTCTGTCCTCTTCAATCTCCCTCTTTCTTCTCTTTATTTACTCCTGTCCTTCTTTTGCTATTTGTCTCTTTGCAAGAGAAATTGAATAAAAGTCGCTCTTGCTTCTGTTCGATAGTTTTATCATTTCTCTCTCTTCGTCCTAGCTGCTCTCTCATTCTCTTTCTCCCTCCCTGTTTCTCTCTAGTTTCACTCTCGGTTAATTTTTGTTGCTATCTCTCTCTCTCATTCTTGCTCCTTTCTCACTTTTCCTCTCTCTTCTTCCGCTTTGCCTCGCCGTTTCTCTTTTTTTCTCACGTTCCTCCATCTCCTTTCTCCCTTGTTTCCGCTCTGTTGTTCTTTCTCTTTCTCTCTGTTTCTCAGTGTTTCCCTCTGATATCTCCCTCTTTATATCTTTCCCTCTCATATCTCTCTCTGTTTCTCCATGTTTCCCTCTCATATCTCTCTCTGTTTCTCCATGTTTCCCTCTCATATCTCCCTCTTTATACCTCTCCATCTCATATCTCCCTCTCATATCTCTCCCTCTCTCCCTCTCATATCTCCCTCTCTCTCTCATATCTCCCTCTCTCTCTCATATCTCCCTCTCGCTCTCATATCTCCCTCTCTCTCTCATATCTCTCTCTTTCTCTCTCTCTCATATCTCTCTCTCCCTCTTTATATCTCTCCATCTCATATCTCTCTCATATCTCTCTCCCTCTTTATATCTCTCCATCTCACATCTCTCTCATATCTCTCTCTCCCTCTTTATATCTCATCTCTCTCATATCTCTCTCTTTCTTTCTCTCCCTCTCTCCCTCTCATATCTCCCTCTCTCTCTCATATATCTCTCTCTCCCTCTCATATCTCCCTCTCTCTCTCATATCTCTCTCTCCCTCTCATATCTCCCTCTCTCTCTAATATCTCCCTCTCTCTCTCATATCTCTCTCTCCCTCTTATATCTCCCTCTTTCTCCCTCACCCTCTCATATCTCTCTCTTTTGTCTCTCTCCCTCTCTAGTTCTCTCCTTTCTCCCGCTTTTCTTCTCTGCATGTCTCTATTTGTGTATTTGTTTTTCACGATTTCTCTCCATTTGTCTCTTTGTTTCTGTCTCTTTTCCTCTTCTCTCTCTCTCTTCCTTTACGTTTCTCTCCCACGGTTTGTCTCCCCGGCTCATTCACCTTCTGTCTTCCATCCCAGCTTCCTCCCTAAAGGATTAAAGGATGCGAAAGTCGAAATGCCTGAGAATGCGTGGGAGAGAAAGCGGAGAAAGTGATGTTTTGGCTAGAATCCATGGCACAATCCAATGAGTCTGTACATATGTACATATACACGAAGGTGATGAAAATCTGGAGAAGCGAGAAAGGTTGGCATTGTAGCATCTTACATTTAAATCTGAAGGCAGCTTCTGTGTACATATTTATTCAAATGAGGATTTTGTTGGATAGACCCTCGTTCCTTTTTTTTTGAAGGGCTTAGAATGAGCCACGCGTAAGAAATAGAAATGAAAAAATGTGGTGGGATTTCTCTCTCTCTCTTCCTACCTTTTTGTTTGTTTCGTCAAGTTCGTATACTTTTTCGGGGTGTTCCAAATTATGTGTTCACTACACATTTGTGTGAGGTTATTTTTGCATCCCTGCTCTGATTTAATTTGTGGGATGTTGCGATTCATTCGTTAGCTTGAATTCCCTGTGACTTTGTCTCTAACACTTTATTCCATTTTCTTTTAAATCTGCTTTTTATTTTCCACTTTCCCTCTCATTTCCGTAATTCGTTTATCTATTGAATTCTTTATTTAAATTATTCTTTGTATCTTATTGATGCAATTTCTCTTTTTTGTGCTTGTACCATTTTTTCTTATTTTAGAAATTTATAGATTTTGTTTTTTCCTGTAGCTTTTCAGGTTTTTATATTCGCCATATTTTTCTATTTCTTCTTTTGTCCATATATAAAACCTTATATTTAATGCAAACATCACTAGTCATATTGGTGTTTCATCTTCAGATCCACTTTTAGCTTAGCCTGCATAAAAGTTCTGTGTATATTTTGCTTATATATTTTTATGTCAATTCATCTTTTATGCTGAATAACTGATGGATTCATTTTTTTTTTCAGCTGAGGTTGTTGACACATGTATATGTACATATTCATATCGGTATGAGTTTGATCCCACGCAAATAACTCCTGTTGATTACTTTCCCACAAGCGTGGAATGCCATGACAGCCTATTCAAGGCAAAAGTGGTGGAAAAGATTTTTTTTATCTCGGGAGAAAGAGTAATAGCTAAAAGTTGGCCGGGTTATGCATCCTTTCACGAGTTCCTTCCCTTCCCATGTCCGGCTTTAAAAGTGAATCTGTGTGTGGGTGTATGCGTAAGGAATTTAATTCAAGAAAAGATGCAGTGGTACCGACAGCACTTTCCATTCATAAAACTTTTCCCTCTTCGCCTTTTGCCTTCTTCTTCTTCTTCAAAAATCCCCGACCTCAAGGGTTTTTCCCTTGTACTTAATATTCCAAAGTGGTTCAGTCCATGTGCAACGTTGAGTACCCTGGAAGTTACTCCAGTCTCTCCATCATTGAAGTGACTCTGAAGGGAAAGTTGCGTTTTTCAATGCTTCTCATTATGCAGTTTTCTCTCTCTCTCTCTGAGCTTGATGGGGATCTCCCACGGAGGGAGTCACGTCTTTCTGTTTTTTCCTTATGCAAACACCCAAACACACACACACACAATTCCGTATCATTTCTTGAGTGGATTCTCTTTCACGTTTTACGCCATTTCTTAATCTATGTACTTTTCACTTTACTTCTCCTGTTTACTTGTCCCTTCTTTTGTTTATACACGCACTTCCACCCTCACCTTTTTCCACATTCTTGCAGCGTATTTTATTTACATTCTCACTATTACTACTCGCTATTACAAGCATTTCCAAGCATACGATTACGATTTGTCACCTTCTAATGAATCCGGGACGAGAACTTTCTCTCTTTTTTTAAATTCATCTTCTTATCCTTATTTCTGTTGGTCTGCTTTCTCCCATTTTCTCCTTGTTACTAAACTTTCTCTTACTTTCTACTTGTTACTGAGATTTCTCTTACTTTCTACTTGTTACTGGGCTTTCTCTTACTTTCTACTTGTTCCTGAGCTTCCTCTTACTTCCTGCTGGTTACTGAGCTTTCTTCTGCTTTCTCTCTGTTACTGTGCTTTCTCCAACTTTCTTGATGCTACTGATCTTTTGAGTTGTTGCTATTGTTGATCGGCTCTTTACCATCTTTCTCTTTGTTTATCAGTATTGCACGTCTCCCTACTAAAGACCCTTCTAGTTTCTCCCTGTCAGTCCGTTTTTCTACTCTTTCTCTCTGTTGGTAAGTCTTCTGCTATTCCTTTCTATTAACATATTTTTTCTTAGTTTTTCCTTGTGGCTATGATGTCTGCAACTTTCTCTCTGTTAATTTGTAGGCTGCTAAAATGTAAGTAAATATTTTTGAATACTTTAGGTTAATGTTTTTTAGATTACTTTCTCCTTGTAGCTACACCTTCTGCTACTTTCTCTGTACTAAAGTACTTTCTCCCAATTTCTCTCTGTTAATGTACTCCCTCCTACTTTCTCCATGTTGATATGCCTTCCCCTACTTTCTCACTGGTTATGTGCACTCTCTTACTTTCTCCCTGTTGCTATGCTTTATGCTATTATCTCTCTGATTATGTACTTACTCCTGTTTCATCCGTTGTACTTTCTCCCACTATTACTATTAGTGCATTCTCTATTATGTTTTGACAGTTCTGCGTTCTCTTGGTTCGACACGGTTCATCAGATGTTGCTCCTTTTTTCCTTGGTTTTTATTTCGTGAATATTTTCCTGATCCGTTTCCAGTTTGTATACTTTTTCTTTTTCTCCAATTTAAAGTGTCGTCTAAATCTTGCTTCAGTTTCCCTTTTTCCATCTTGGTCTATTTACATCGAATTTATTTTCTCTGTCGTCATCCCCCACCGTCTTCCGTTTCCTTACTTGACATTATGATGTGACATATCTCTCACTATACTTGTTTGTGTGTATATGGATTAAGAATGAGTGGTACTAGAAGAGCCGGTGACTCAAGTGTGCTTTTGATGTTGCAGGAATAACTGGGAATGTGACGATTGACGAGAATGGAGACCGAAATGCTGATTACTCCCTCTTGGACATGGATCCGGAAACAGGAGAATTTCGTGTGAGGAAACTATTATAATAATATTATTATATATTAAGTCATTTCTCCGGCATTTCTACTATGTCTTGCCAAATATGTACACGTATCTTTTTGCACGTTTATTGATTGATAAAATCCTTCACGTATCACGAACGTCCTTCAGAAAGAAAAGGGTTAAGCCTACCTCCTCCCCCAGATGTTTCTTATATATGAGCGTGAAATGAAAACAAAATACATTGCCTCTCCCCCTATATGCCTTTTATTTAGGCTCGAGACGAAAGGGTTATGTTGATGGCATCCAAAAATGGCATATCTTTGCAGTAAGAGACTAAAAGAGGAAAGAAAGTCAACTCCATGAAACGAACGTTGACACCATAAATTAGTACGGTGTTACCTGACATGGTCCACATTCGCAGTATATTTTATGAATGTGCCGTCCTTTCTTCTTCTATATTTTTGACTCCATCCTTTTATGTATTCCCAACAACAAAATATAAAGAGCAGGTTCCATCGTAGGAGTTATTTATTTCTTTGGTAGGATTCTTTTCCATTTTTTAAATTCTCTCTATAAGCCTGCATTTGAGGACAAATTTTTTTTTCATGATTTACACCCCCAGAAAAATGGCTGGAGTTCATTGGGGGGATATAAATAATTTTCTCCCAGGTTTTTCCGCACTTCGCCTTGAATATGAATGGGAAAAGAGCTCTATAATAAATCCTTGGAAGAGAAATTCTATGAAAATACTACCTATCTACCTGTAAAAACTTCGGGGCCAAAAAAATACTTAAGAGTTTTTTTACTGGCCTTGTACATAGAAAAAATCTGAAGCAGATTTTCGTGGAGATTTGTTAGGAGGAATTGTCATTAAAAACTTTGCGTCTAAACAGTAATACAGGCCATATAAATTCTGCATAGGACTTTAATTATATACAGGACCATAGACCTATTGCATGTGAACCGGGGGGATTTTTTTTAAGTACTCACAACAACAACATAAAATATTCCTCTGACGGGTATTTACGCATAAAATTTCTAGGAGTAGGTGGAATTTCTCAGCCCCAAGTGGTGAAAGGGTCCAATACCTCCAGAATTTATTAGTGACATTCACCAAAACAAAATTGTGGAGTTTTTAGTAGGCGTAATTCTGCAAAATTTAATCCCTCACCTCCTCCACCTCAGAGGAGGGGATATTTGCTGGGGTAAGCAGTAATTTTCATGGATAGAGCGTAAAATAACGAGGAACCAGATGTGGGAAACACATTTCTCTGTCTCTCCATACTGCTCACTCTGACTTTCTCTCTCTATGACTTTCTCTCAGGCCATCTGTCTGTCTTCTACTGCCCTGTCTGGCTCTCTTTCTGTTACTTTCTGTCTTTCGCTCTCATTCTGTCTCTTTCTCTGTCTTTTGCTCTCTCTCTTTCTCTCTCTTTCTGCCTTTCTCTCTCTCTCTCTCTGTGTCTTTCTCTCTCCGTCTGTGTCTTTCTCTCTCTCCTTCTGTGTCTTTCTCTCTCTCTTTCTGTGTCTTTCGCTCTCTCTCTCTTTCTCTCTCTCTTTCTGTGTCTTTCTCTCTCCTTCTGTGTCTTTCTCTCTCTCCTTCTGTGTCTTTCTCTCTCTCTTTCTGTGTCTTTCTCTCTCTCCTTTTGTGTCTTTCTCTCTCTCCTTCTGTGTCTTTCTCTCTCTCCTTCTGTGTCTTTCTCTCTCTCTCTTTCTGTGTCTTTCTCTCTCTCTTTCTGTGTCTTTCTCTCTCTCCTTCTGTGTCTTTCTCTCTCTCTTTCTGTGTCTTTCTCTCTCTCCTTCTGTGTCTTTCTCTCTCTCCTTCTGTGTCTTTCTCTCTCTCCTTCTGTGTCTTTCTCTCTCTTCCTGTCTCGTTCTCTCTCTGGATTTCTCTCCCTGGATCTCTTTCGACCTCGGTCTCTCTCTGGCACTTCTTACATTTCTATTACTCTCTCTTGCGCTCTTTCTGTCTCTTTGTCTCCTTCTCTCTCTAGCTTTCTCTCTCTGGCGTTCATTCTGTCTCTTTCTCTCGTTTTCTGTCTAGCTTTTTCTCTCCTTCTGGCTGTCTTTCGATCTGTCTCTATTTCTCCCTCTCTCTCTCTCTATCGTACTCTCTCTCTATCTGGCTCTCTTTTGATCTCTCTCTGGCCCTCTTTCGGTCTCTCTCTATGGCCCTCTCTGTGGCTTTCTCTCTCTCAGGAGGATCTCACTCTGGTTCTGTAAGTCCCTAAACATAGCTCTTGCCCTTTCCCCCGCCAACATCATCTTCTGAGCCCCAACAGCCCACAGTCATCATTTCTCTCTGTAAATATTTATTTAAAATTTTCGTTAGAGAATACAATTCCCCGCGTATGACGAACTAGACCAACATAGGGTTGTACGTCCGTTGTAAGCAGTTGGATCACCCGCCCATTATAATTGAATGGAACAATAAAAATGATCATTCATTAATCCTGGAGGCGAGGAGGAAATAAAAGAGGACGGAAGGAAGGAAACGAGTAGATTTTTTTAAATTCTTTATACGAATTGGAAGTGTGAGAGATTTGCCGGTACTAACTCCATATGTACATATAATGATGGTAATATTGTCATACGTGCTTCAATACAAGGTCGTGGCTTCCTACTCGGGTAAAACGAAGAACATCACGGAAATGGGGGAGATCCATTGGGCGGGTGGACGGAAGGATTGGCCTCCTGACACACCAAAGTGCGGCTTCGATGGATCCAACTGCCCAAGTAAGTGACGTTGTCCTACTACTATAATATTTTCCTTTCCTACTTCATTTTCTCCTCTATCATCTATGCCTCCCAGTAGATATGGTTTTAGACGGAATGTGATTCCTACTACTGATGCTAAAGTAGCACGTTCCCCCTTTTTTTTTCAAGTGCCAATCCCAACCCGCACGAGTCATTCTCAACCTCGGAGGCTCCTGGAGCAACAAGAGTTGTTATGGAGTCTTTAGGGAATTGTTGAGCCTAGTAATCTGAAATTGGTTTCCATTTTTTAATCTTTCCCTTTCCGGACTTCTATCATTCCCTTGCCTTTCCTCGGATCTCGGTGTCTCCCTCGTTCCTTCTCTTTGCAGGGTTCCTATTGCCTATAATTTATTTTAAACTCTCTCTCTCTGTACCACATCGCACTCCTTTGTCTATGGCTCTTTCTTGCTATTCCTTCTCTTCCCTCTATCTGTTTTCCTCTTTCTTCGTCTCTCTTTTCTCTTCTCTGGGTCATCCCTATTCTCGTCTCTCTATGCTTACATTATATTCTCCTCTCCCATTCTCTTTCTTTGATCGTTGGCAATATTTTCCCATTGTCTCTTTTCCTATTTATTACCTTATCTTTTCCTTTCTAACTTATTTAAATCATCCTTTTTTCTTTCCTTCTCCCTTTTCTATTCCCTTCGATGCTCTCTCTTGCTCTCTCTCGCTTTTGTTCTCTCGTTCCTTCTACTTTCTATTCTATTGTTTCTTCTGTCTTTCTATCCCAATATTTCTCATTAAATCTATCATTCTTTCTCTCTCGTCTATTCTCGCGTAGCTTTTCTTTCATTCCCTCTCATCTATTCTCTCATAACTTCTATCTCTTCTTCTCTCTTACTTTCCTTTCTCTTTGTTATTCTTTTCGAATCTATCTTTTGCCTTGCTCTTTCTACCTGTTTTTGTATCCTTCTCTCTCCTTCTCTCTCCTTCTCTCTCCTTCTCTCTCCTTCTCTCTCCTTCTCTCTCCTTCTCTCTCCTTCT
>JAQGBT010006794.1:0-11904 GCA_034698585.1 Disparrhopalites patrizii | reverse complement strand
GTTAATTTTGAAATTGAATGTTTCAGTTAATTTTGAAATTGAATATTTCAGTTAATTTTGAAATTGAATGTTTCAGTTAATTTTGAAATTGAATGTTTCAGTTAATTTTGAAGTTGAATGTTTCAGTTAATTTTTAAATTGAATGTTTCAGTTAATTTTGAAATTGAATGTTTTAGCTACCTAGAAAACAATTCTTTTAGCTGGTCTTAAATTCTAAGTTTTTAGTTAATTGTCACCTGAATGTTTTTATAAGCAAAATTCAAAATACGTAATAACTAAATATTTCGAAAATTTCGGGTTATTAATATATATAGAACGCATGGAAGTTAATCTGCTCCTGTCTTTTTACCATTTTAATTTTACAACGCTAGATGAATTTCATTAATGTTTTAAAAATAAACTCGACTTGTATAAAGTGTTTTTAATCAACAATATCCGAAGGTAATTAGCTGAATAATTGCCCGGGTCCGTTTTAACGTTTTCAAAATAAAATTGAGCTGTATAAAGTGTCTTTTAATCAATAATATCCAAAGGTAATTAGCTGACTAAATGCCCGGGTCCGTTTTAGCGTTTTCAAAATAAAATTGAGAAGTATAAAGTGTCTTTTAATCAACAATATCAAAAGGTAATTTAGCTGAATAAATACCCGGGATTTCCATTTTAATGATTTTTATTTTATGTTTACTAATTTTAATATTTACTAATTTTAATATTTACCCCTAGGTGGTCCAAGAGGCAATGTCAATGGCGAGGAGGGGCGACGTGGGATGCCTTGGGGGTGAGCGGTGGCGGCCAGGGAGAGTGTGATGCTGCTGATGGATGGGGGGCGGTTCTTCGTCGTCAAAATGATGGTGTGACGACTGTGGGGGAGATCCAACAGGAGAATAATGCAGCGTCCCACCCCTCGACCCACCCATCGATACGCTCTCTTCACCCACGTAATCACAACGCGTGCTTGGGCGACTCCACTCCTATTCAATCACATGTTAACCATTTAATTAATCCTTCACCAAAAAAAAAAAAAACCTTTGGCGGCCACTCAATCACGAAAGCGGGAAATTCAAACTGTGTACATAATAAATAGCACATATTCCAAATCAAAAATCACAGCCAGATCAAAAAACGTCACGTCTAAACAATAAACAGGCAGGAAACTAACTTGTGCTACAGTCATATACATATCTATATGTATATATGTACACATAAATACATACGTTTAAATAGTATAATTATTAATCACATTCATTTAAACGCCATTCAAATATTTCTAAAATCTGCTACAAATGACCAGCTTTCCGTTTTTAATGCTTAAAAGATTCGGGTCAAACGACGGCACATTTAAGCACGTGTTGTGCATCACAAGATCATGCAGTGTGAATTGTAATTAAATTGTAATTGTTTTTGACAAAAATAAACAATAATTCTCTAAACTCTCCAAGTATTTTTAATCGGGAGATTCAGATTTTCATCACGTGGATAAAAAAAAATTTGAATTTTTAAAAAAAATATTAAAATATATGAATATAAAGTATGAATATGGTGTACTAAAAGGCCTGGAACAAATTTCTTGCACGTGTGTAGTACCTTTTCCAGCCAAAAGTGTGGATTTCTAATTATAATTGAGCTTGATAATGAACGAAAAGGATGAATGGGAAATTAAGGAAAACATTACAGAAATTTACAAAATTAACAAAATTTGATATAACAATTTTGTCATAATTTGTTTTAATTATTATGTTTTAAGTGAACGGTAGTAGTTTTGAAACAAAAACGTCCCATTTTAGTGGTGAAACCTTTGTATTAAAAATTAGGTTTTTAAAAACATCCAAAAAAAGTTAGTGTTTCCAGTGTGTAAATTTTTGGTGAAAGTAAAAATTGGACTATAAAATTTGTGGAAAAAAGGTACCTATTTTTCTAAGGATGGAATGTACTGTATATTTTACACAACACAAACACAAGACAACACTACCCACATGGAGATTTTTTTTTCTATACTTTTTTTTTTTTGCTTTACAAACAGTTACTTACTGCCCCACCACTGCTCTTCTGTCTGCTTGTAACAATTTCAGAAAAAAAGGGTTTGGAATAAGAAATTTTTTAATTGTTCCATTTATAATTTTTTTAAGATTTTTTTTATTATGATGTTTAATTATGGAAAACAAAGACTCACTTTTTCAGTGTGGCATTAGCTGACGCAGGGATCTGAGGTTGGGTAGGGATTTGGCCTCCATTTCTGGCATCCGTCAGTCGACAAGCGACCATGTTGTAGGCTAAAGAATCAAAATCTGCGATGAATAGAGGGGAAAGAAAGAGACAGAGAAAAAGCACGTCAAAACCCAGAGAGAAGGAAACAACATCACGACCACAAGAGAGACACAGCGAGAGAGACGATAAAGAAGAAGAAGAAGAAGAGATCATCCAAGAATTTTGTTTTTTTTTTTGGTAAGTATCGGAAGAAAGAAGGCAGACAACCATTGAAAGCATTAAGAACAACAAAGAAATACAGTTTTATGTATTTTTTTTAGGAATAACATCAAAGACTATGGTTGCTTCTGAACATTGTTATTTTGTTAGTTTATATTTTTTTAAATTGTTAATTATTAAAAGATTTTGAAAAAACCCCTTACCTTTCTCCTGTTTTCTTCTTTTCCGTCGATTACAAATTTTCACCGCACAAACGGAGAGGATGATGGCCACTATGAAGAATAAAATCCCTCCCACCACGCCCGCCACAATCGCCTTCTGGGTGTCCCTCTGAGGCACCGTGAACGAAATCTCTTCGCTCTCGGTGCATTTTGAGGCGACGGAGCAGGCCAGGACACGGAAGATGTATTTTATTTTGTCGCTCTTGATGTGTCGAGCTGAATAAAGACACAATTTATCCGGTTAAAATCTTTACTTTTTTCAACGAAGCTTTTATTTTTCATCAAATTATTATTTTTAGGCTCATAATAATTCAGTTACTGCTGCATTGAAGTAAAAACTTTTTCTTAGGGTTTCATCAAACAAATATTTCAAGGAAGGTAGCCTACTTTCATTACGAGTTTATGAGGCCTTAGAATTTTTATTATTAAAATTCTGCTGATTTTTAGAATTTACTAACATAATATTGCACCTGCGCCTAACAATAAAAAGATATAACTGATGGAAATCTTCTCTACATACATGCTTATGTATACGATAGAGATGTATACGATACTAATGTATCTGATAGAGACTACTGGATTACGATGGTATTGTTCAAAAAATGCCTGTCCATCGCCTCACACCGTAAATTTTAATTGCACAAGCATTTCTGTAAGATTTTTTTTTAAATTGGAATTTAAATTTTAAAAAATTATTCCAACACCTCCTTCCCATTTAAAATAAAATCACATACAAAATTACAAATTTTATTTGTGATTTAAAAATAAACATAAATAACAAATTGCAAATCAAATCGCAAAAGGAATAAATAGTAAGAATGACTTGTACTTTGAAGGGCCAGCAGATAGCAGTGCAAGTCGAATTAGTCAAATAACTCATGTGAAGTGGGCATTTAGAAAGATAAGAAATGACTTTTCAAAATTCAAAACACTTAAACAGTCCTCAGCCTGATGTTTTGAAAAATATTTCCAATGCCTCAGTGGAGTGAAATCTTATACCTAATGAATTAATGAAAATAACTAGATTAAAATACATTCGGAGGGGTTAAAATGGCATTTTGCAAAAAGAAAGATGCCTCATTATTTTTATATTGTACATTTACATTTTACATTTCATGAGAACGTCACAAGAATACAATTGCTGTCATTGAAAAATGACGTTATGACATTATGATTTCTTTTTGACAAATTCATTCTATGTGCCTCAAAATGTAATGCATAATAGTTCCCTTATATGTAAATCCCTAGAAAAGGGTTCTGTATGAGGAATTTGTTTTTGCCACAAACAATGGTTCAACGACAAAAAACGAAATATAAGGAGCGGAAGAATAAGAGAAATTGCTATATTAACAATTATAGAAAGTTTTTGACAAACGTGAATTAACTTTGATGTACAGAAAAAAATGTCTGTAAAATGACAAATTGAAGATTAAAAGAAGGATTAAATTAAAAAAGACGGATTACATTAAACACAGATGCATTAAATTTGATAAAGACGGATTCAAGTTAAAAAAAGACGGATTAAATTTACAAAAGAATGATTCAATTAAAAAGGGCAGATTAAATTTAACAAAGACGGATTAACTCAAAAAGAGACGGATTAAATTTAAAACAGACGGATTAAATTTAAAAAAGACGGATTAAATAAAAAAGACGGATTAAATTAAAAAAGACGGATTAAATTTAAAAAAGACGAATTAAATTAAAAAAAGACGGATTAAATTTAAAAAAGACGGATTAAATTTAAAAAAGACGGATTAAATTTAAAAAAGACGGATGAAATTCAAAGAAAAACTTACCAGTGTAGGAGGTTTGAGGGGGAAGAATAGGATCTTTACTAAAGGCTTTAAACTGCTCCGTCTCCGTCCGGTACTCGATCCGGTAATATGCAACCGGCACCTCCTCATGAAGGGGAGGCTGCCAGGTCACGGTGATTGAAAAGGTTTTGGGGTCGTCCACAACCGTAATATTCCATGCAGCACCAGGTGCCGGACCTTTAGTTATAGTTTTTTAATCATCATCATTCTTTTTTCTTTCATAATTACATTCCCCATGATTTTATTGTGATACATGCAAAAACAGTAATTATTGCGGCTACCAAACAAATATTTTAGCTCATTGCAAAATAAATTAAATCCCCCCTGTCGGTGAAAATTCACTGCTTTTAATTTTAAAAAAAATTAAAACACTCACACGGCTCACTTTGCCAAGCAAAAATGGATGCTATTGCTGATTTTGTGCAAAATAAAATACTAATTCCAAATGCTCCCGGGAAATTCAAATTTTATTAATTACCTATTAAAACTGTATGAACATTTGTTTCCAAAAATTAAAAAAAAACGAAATAAATTCAAGTCCTGTACATAAAATACATTAATGTATCTCAAGGAAATCCAATTACTTACGAAAAATAAATACGAAATAAAAAAAATTAAAAGAAAAAGAAAAGAACCAAACAAACCTTGGGGTCTGAGTAAAATGGGAATATAAGTGGAGCCATATTCATCAGTGGGAAAGGCAAGGACGGAGTAGTCGAGCAATTCTGGATAAAATTCATGGCCACACAAATAAATAAAATGCACACACACACACTAATAGAAAAAAAAATCAAATAAAAATGCATTTTCTAAACAAGTACACACAATGACAGGATATTCCCTCAGAAAAAACAGAGAGAGAGAAATTTTCACTTTCTCCTCCCTTAGAAAAAACAGGAACACAAGTCACGCTATGCGGGAGTTTTTTTCCCCTCAGTAAATCCCATTTTACTTCTCTCTACACAACAAACAAACAGAAGCGGGAGAATCTGATAACAATAATAAAAATGTACCGGGAGAAACAAATACACCCGAACACGAGGATAACATCAAACGCTCTTGTTTTACTTTCTCTCTCCCCCAGCAAAACACACACACGCATAAAAAAATCCCCCTATTTGTGCATTTTACGCACACACAAAAGCAAACAAAAGGGAGAATGGAAGGAGTATAAATCCTCATAAATTACTGGGGAAAGTAAAGGAGGGAAGTCACTGCTTTCTTCGATTCTTTTCTCCCCCTTTTGGAAAAAAAAGACTCCCCTTCCACCCTTCACTTTGTCATAAATCAAGGCTATGGAGAAAAAAAAAGCAAGGCTTAATTTGGAAGCATTTAATCCCACAGAACAAAAACGGACGGACACGAACAGAAAGGACATCAATGCGAGGAACTTAAAGAAATTTCATGGAGTTTTCTCCAGTTTTTTGAAACAGAACATTTTTTTTTGACAATTCATCCCAATAGTATGACATCTGTTTTCCTTTTACGGCCAACTTTCCCTATAAATCCGTAAATTTTCTCCGTTATGGTGAAAAACAGTTGCAGAGAACGGAAATTTCTCCAATGTTAAAAATTGGAGAAAGTCTTTGAGGGGAGCATTTATTGTCAACGTTATAGGGAGAAAATCGTGATAGAGAGAGGGTCGATTGTTGGTATAATGTAGGTACAGTCGAATCTCTCTATAATGGGCTCCCTTATAACGGTTTTCTCTCTATACCGGTGGCTGAAAATGGTTCCCTCAAAAACTTTCTCCAATTGTTAACATAGAAATTTTACTATAGTCTTATTAGTATTACTAGTATGTTCGTAAATTTCCGATTATAAATAATTCAATGCACGAAAAAATATTCTGACCAATTTCCTTTGCTCAAAATTCCAAAAGTCACCAAATCAAGCTGATTTTTTAATTAAATTTAATTTCGAACCAAACTAACTCGACTAATATCAATTTGAACATACGACGTTGTGAATTAAAACTCAAATTTGATCCTGAAACTAAACTTGAATTTAAGTTTGAAATTAAACTTGAATTTAAGCTGGAAATTAAACTTGAATTTAAGCTTGAAATTAAACTTGAAATTAAATTTGATAGTATGTACACTTGCAATAAAATTTGAAATTACATTTAATATTAAACTTGAAATTACACGTAATTAAAATTATGAGTAAACTTGGCATTACACTTGACGCTACACTTGAAATTAAACCTGAAATGAGACTTGAAATGCAACTTGAAATGAGACTTGAAATTAGATGAATTTAAACTTGAATCTAAATTTGAAATTAAATTTGAATTTGAAAGCTTGAATTAAAATTTGAGATTAAATTTGAATTTTAGCTGGCATTTAAACTTGAAATTAAAACTGAAATTATACTCGGAATTTTGAAATTAAACTCAAAATTATGCATTTTGTATCCTTTTCTGGTATATTTTTGGTGGCAGGAATTTCAAAATTTCGTCAGGCATTTTGATCAGAAAAAAGTTATTTCGGAGCATGGAAATGGAAGGAAAAGAGATGTCCAGTCACACAAGGGGATGAGGTCATTGTTAGTACAAAAAAAAGCGGATCCTCCCTCCCGCCAACGTGGGGGGTGGCAGGGGGTGAGGGGTTATACCGGTAGTGACAGTTTTACCAGTGTTAGCACTAGTAGAAGGACTTGAACCTGGTATGGTTGGGTCGATGAAGACCGTCGTATTCGGCACTTGGACAGTGGTGTCAACACCTTCCCCAAGGTCAACCAAAGGTCATTAGGTGAAAGACACGCGACAGTGGGAAGGGAGATAAGACAGAGTGAATGTCAGACAGAGAAAAAAGACACACACACATTTTGGATAAGTATTATTGTTAGTACTTTAGAATGATTTTCATTAGAAACATTTTTATATGTTTGTAAAACTCTAATTTCCCCCACCCAATTTCAGATTGTCAACGCTGAGAAATTTCTACTTGCTCATTTAATTGTTAGTCCGGCAAAGAATTATTTTACCATTGTTAGGTTCTACCGTTGTTATTTAACCATTGTTCAAATATTGGAACAAATTTTGATAATTCAAATAAAGATTTAGTAAAGTTTAGTCTAAACTTGTGTTTACACTAAACAAGTGTTTATTATTAATATTTATTGAAATATCAAATAATATCAGAGTGGTCTGGCATTTATTTATTTAGTCAACCCTGCTTATTTTTACCAGTGAATTATGTGAACATTTAAAAAAAGTTTTTTTTTTTTTAGTTTTTTAGAAAACTGGTGTTACCTCGGGTAGTTACATTCACAGTCTCGCTGGGCTCTCCCTGCCCATGAGGTCCCACGCCAAGGACTTGGAATTGGTAGGTTTTCCCAGGGATTAAATTCCGAATGGAGATCCTGGTGCTCCCTGGCGGCGTCACCTGAACCGTGTCCCATTGGGCCTTCCCCAGCATCCGGTACCTGCGATTATATTCATTTTTTAATACACCATTTTTTTCCATTTTTTTGACTCTTGTTGCACATGAATTAAAAACGAAATTAATTAGAAAAATTAAAAACGGCGTCAAGTCCGGGCTTAATTAGCGTACAAGTCATTTATATAAGTGATTGTAATAATCAAGGAATGATATCCGAAAAAATATGAATTAAAATTTGAATCAAAATACGTTTTTTTTACTAATTATGAATAGAAATTTAAATGTCGGATATCTAAAATATAACTTCTAATTCCAATATAATTTTATTCAAATACGCAGACATATATGAATACGTATTCAAATACTTTTCGAATACTCTTAAAAATGTATTTGTAATGCAATCTGGCAAAAGTTGTAGCTTAAATTAAAACAAACGCAAAATCAATACATAAAATTATAAATTGACTCCGCAACTCTGATTTTGCAAAAATCAATGGTTTTACGAGCGAAATAATTGTAAATTCCTATTAAAATATTTTTCTGACAAAAATGTGGATACTAATTCCGATTAAAATATTTTTCTGACAAAAATATGGGCACTAATTCCGATTAAAACATATTTTTCTGACAAAAATATGGATACTAATTCCGATTAAAATATTTTTCTGACAAAAATATGGATACTAATCTCGATTAAAATATTTTTCTGACAAAAATATGGACACTAATTCCGATTAATAAATATTTTTCTAACCCAAATATGGATACAAATTCCGATTAAAATATATTTTTCACACAAAAATATGGACACTAATTCCGATTAATAAATATTTTTCTAACCCAAATATGGATACAAATTCCGATTAAAAAATATTTTTCACACAAAAATATGGATACTAATTCCGATTAAAATACTGAAAAATATAAATGTAATTCCGATTTGAATTCGAATATCGATTCGGGTGCCATACCTTGAATAAAAGTGATTGTAAGGACAGTAAAATAATATCTATTAAGTTCCTACTTGACTATGTGTTTCTGTTGGGAAGGATCCACGGCGAAGCCGGGCATCCACGTGAGCGTGACGGCAAAGACGGAGGAACTTCCGGTGACATTGTAAGGAGCCTGTGGCGGAGCGCCTTCCACGTAGATTTTGGTGGTGAAGACCAAAGTGGCCACCTCATTTGAGGCCACACACTCGTACTCCCCGAAATCCGACTCGTGCACGTTCTCAATCATCAGACTTCCCTCCACCACACGAACTCGATCTCTTGCCAGCGTTTTCCCATCCTTCTGTACGTTGGGGGAGAATAAAACGACAAGAATAAACCACAAGAATAAAAAGAAGAAGGAGGTTAGGAGGGGAGTTAAAAGGAGAGAGATGTTATGCACACTTTCCCTATCTCTCTCCCTCTCCCTCTCTTTCCTTTCTCTCTAATAATAATGGGTCTCATTAAAATTCTACTCCAGTCCGGAGAATCCAACGACTTTCTCCTCCTCCATTCCAATTCTCCCTATCATTTACGACACTTTTCCTCTCTCTCTCTCTCCTTCTCCTCTCCCTTTTTGTCCTTCTTCCTCTTTGTAGCTCTTCTTAGCTGTCTTATTTTCGTTTCCTCTTTCTCCATCACATATTCTCTCCTTCTCTTTGTCTCTCTCCCACATTATCTCTTTCTCTCTACTTTTCTCCTCTCTCTTTTCTCTCTCTATTTTTTATTCCTTCGTTCAAAATTGCTGAAGATGCAAATATCTCCCTGTCTCTCTCTTTCTTTCCGTCGTTTGTCTCCTTCCGTCGCTCTGCATTATTCTCTCTGCTTCTGCACCTTTCTCTCTGTCTCTCTGCCTCTCTCTGTGCATCTCTAACTAGCTCTCTGTTCCTCTGACTTTCTCTCTGCATTTCTAGATGTGTCTCTGCTTCTTTATCTCTGTTTATGCATCTTTGTCGTTGTCTCTCTCCCCTCTCTCTCCATTTTTAAGTGCCTCTCTGCACCTTTGTCTCTGCGTCTCGTTGTCTTTTTTTCTGTCTGAATCTTTTTCTCTGTCTCTCTCTGTCTCTCTCTCTCTGCATCTTTCTACGGTCTCTCTGCGTCTCTCTGCATCTGTCTCTCTGTCTCTCTGCATCTTTTACTGCCTCCTTCCATCTTTTACTGTCTCTCTCTCTACATCTCCAACTGTCTCTCTACATCTCTAGCTGTCTCTCTGCTTCTTTTACAGTCTCTTTGCGCCTCTCTCTACATCTCCAGCTGTCTCTCTGCATCTTTTACTGTCTCTTTGCGTCTCTCTCTACATCTCCAGCTGTCTCTCTGCATCTTCTCTCTGTTTCTCTGCATCTTTTACTGTCTCTCCGCGTCTCTCTCTCTCTCTACATCTCCCGCTGTCTCTCTGTATGCTTCTCTCTGTATCTGTGCTTTCTCTGCATCCGTAGATGTCTCTCTTGCTTCTCTATAGATTCTCCTCTGCATCTCTAGATGTCTCTCTACACATTTCTCTCTGTCTCTCTACATATCTAGTCGTCTGTATCTTCGGATGTCTATCTGCATTATCTCTGTTCCTTTTTGTCTATTTCTCTGCCTCTTTAGCTGTCTCTTGACACCTTCCTGTGTCTCCCTGTGTCTTTCTCTGTCTCTCCGTATTTTTTCTCTGTTTCTCAGCATATTTCTCTGTGTCACTGCATACTTCTCTACGTCTCCATGCATATGTCTGTCTCTCTGCAACTTTCCCAGTGTTTCTTGGCATCTTTGGCTGTCTCTCAGCATCTTCCTCCGTATCTCTCTGCATCTCTCCTCCTCCCGCTTCCTTTTTCTTCCTTTTCTCTCCATCCCTCTCTTCCGCCCTCATCTTACGAGGACTATTTACGACATTTATAATAAACTGTGTGTTTGGAGGGATTAACGAGTAATGTCATAACTTTTATGGGTGCTCCTTCCCCGGAATGAGAATGGGAAGGGGAAGGAGAGCTCCCAAGAATGGCAATAGTATAGGTAACATATGTACATGCTTGATGTGCATTAGTCTTATCAATATACTATAGCCACTCGGTACTTAAACGTGCTTCATTTTACAAGGGGAATTATATAAGACCCTTATAATTCGTGTAATAATATCCTTAATAGAAGATAAAATTCATGGATGTATCTACATGTATATGTAAAGGGTGAAAGAACCTACCCGATGCCACGTAATGAGGGGGCTGTTGGTTCCATTGGGAGCCACGGCACTACAGGGAATCTCCAGGGACGCGCCTAACTTGCTCTGGTAAATGGCGTCGGGGGTGACATCGAACTTGGGCGGCTCCTTGACAATCACCTGCATCTGAAGGGAGGAGCCTTTGGTTCCATGAACGTTGTAGGGGGTGCAAGTGTACTGGCCCTGATGAGTCTCCTTCACCCGGTCGATGAGAAGGGAGCCGTTGTTCATGACGGCGAAGCCTTCCTCCTCATATGGCTCCAGGAGATGCTTGTCCCTTGTCCACATTACAAATTGAATGGGAGGATTTGCCATGATGTAGCACCGGACCACCCCCGCAAGGCGGTGCGGGAGGTACTGCACCGTGGGGGTGTAGGTCACCTCTGCCGGATCTGGAAGGAAAAAATCGGTTCAATTAATCATTCCAGTTTTACTTACTCATTTTCAAACAATTGTTCCGACATTTAGAGAAAGGACAATTTAAAAATTGATTAAATAATTGTTCCGAAATTTGAGAAAGTTCAATTTAAAAATTGACTAAATAATTGTTACAATATTTGGAGGAAGTTCAATTAAAAAATTGATGAAACAATTGCTCCAATATTTGGAGAAAGTTCAATTTAAAAATTGATTAAACAATTATTCCGACATTTGAAGAAAGTTCAATTTAAAAATGGATCAAACAATTGTTCCGCCATTTGGAGAAAGTTCAATTTAAAAATTGATTAAACAAATGTTGAAAAATAAATTTAAATTTGAAAATTGATTGAACAATTGTTGAAAAATAAATTTGAATTTGAAAATTGATTGAACAATTGTTGAAAAATAAATTTCAATTTGAAAATTGATTAAACAATTGTTGAAAAATAA
>JAQGBT010006793.1:0-11905 GCA_034698585.1 Disparrhopalites patrizii | reverse complement strand
TCGAAGTCTAAAAGTATTATTTCCTTTAAAACGTCTACATCGGAGAAAAAACCTTCCTCAACTCAAAGTTTGCAACCTACAAGATCAGTCCAGGGCTCCATTCGAGATGAACAGCTTCCAAACGTGCCGAGAATCAGGCAACGGACGAACAGCGCTCACCGGTTTGTGTCCAAGTCCGAGGTATACAAGGATTCACAGCGTTCATCCAGAAGTTCCGAGGAAGAAACACCGACATTTAAGCCCAAATGGCTCTCAACCGCCTCCGGACAACTTTTTCCAAATCCTGCAAACAAGGATTTTCCTGACTCTCAGGATGAAGGACAACTTTCTGACCACATTAGTGGTGGATCCCA
The DNA here is from genome assembly GCA_034698585.1 of Disparrhopalites patrizii. Classification (NCBI taxonomy): domain Eukaryota; kingdom Metazoa; phylum Arthropoda; class Collembola; order Symphypleona; family Sminthuridae; genus Disparrhopalites; species Disparrhopalites patrizii. The sequence continues at coordinate 11,552 of JAQGBT010006793.1, read as the reverse complement.
AGCCGGTTCGGCATCTTCGCATTACGCTCAAACGGACACGGCTAAAAAATTGGCTGATCAAGCTCAGACGGAAGCACCGCGTTCAAAATCCCAGAAGGAACCAACAGAAGAGGTGAAATCCGTACCAGAAGATGTCCAAGCACCTGGTGGTCGCCCATCCCAAGGAGAATCGCAGACTGCGGCGAAGAACATTCATCCGGAGCAAGCCCAGACCGATAGGATCTCGGACACGTCCGCAAATGTCCAAACAACCAACGCTTCAAGGATGCCAGGAAAGGCTCAAACTGAAAACATTCCGGTTTCATCCGATTTAGCACAAACGGATGCCTCCTTAGTAAGCAGTGGGCCATCACAAACGGAGGATATTAAACGCTTTCCAACTGACTCGCAAACGGAAAAGGCCAAAAGTCGTTCTGGACATGTCCAGACCGAGCCCACGGAGGTCATCCCTCGGGATGCACAGACCGAGAGTGCAAATTTATCATCCGAAAGTATCCAGACTGGGAAATTCGTTGCAGTTTCAGGTGATACTCAAACGCCAAAGTCTCAGGATACGAGCAATAAACAAACCCAAAAATCCGTCGCCGCTCCCAGCAGCACACAGACGGAAGATTCGACAAAAGTCAACTCCCAGACTGAAGATGACAAACCCAATGGTCCAGTAGTGCCCAAAATAATTATTACTCGTCCATCGAGGGACTCCAATGGAGACCCTATCGATAGTAACAGCAGGTCGAGGGATACTGAAGAGGACGATTTCATTGCAATTCCCGTAGCAATTCATGATGACGACTGGAACAAAACTCCCAAACATTCGAATTTACAAGGGGACGGGCATGTGCAGGTTAATGAAGCTACTGAAGCAGCATCTGGACCATCTGAATGGGAGGAAGGAGCAGATGACGAACCGGTCGAACTCCACGAGAGAACGTCCACCGAGTCTTCGTCCTCCCAGCCAATGATGACATTTCCTAAATTACTTCGACGAACACCAACAGAAAAATCATCACCCCCTGGAACCAATGAATCTGTTGGGAAACAGCAATCTGGGGAAAGCCCCACACAACATGTATCCACGCAAAGCGACTTTCGTACCTTGAAATATCCAGAAATATCAGAAGGTAACCCTGGCAAGAGGAAAGACACAGAAGATGCCGAACTTTCGGAAGATTGGAAGGTCGATTTGCGTGAGAATCGTCAACCAGCCGAAACGACAGGCAGTAAATCCCAAGATAATCATGGAAGTCAACAAGAAAAACCGGAGGTTACAGACGGGCGAAAAACGTCGGTACCCACTCGAACTACCAGCGCTGATCCATCAACAGAAGACACAAACGCGAGTATAGCCTCCGCAGCAGAAGAGCCAGTTCAGATTGGTCAGCAACGTGAGTCTGTGAATTCCAACAAACTCCCGCAGCCACAAGCTGAGCAGCCAGTTGAAGGAGGAAAGCAGCCAAGAAACAAGAAAGGCTCTGTTGACGTCGTTGACACGCCAGCGAAAGTTCCAGCTGGATTCGGTTCGAAAGAGGACGAATCCATCAAGCCAAAAAAAGATTCGGGGAAGTCAAGCATGGATTCCAAGACTGAAAGTGAATTATCCGGTGCTGGACCCACCCACAGCGAACAGGTTCAGGGCAAAATCGGGTCACAGCGGGTAAGCTCTTCAGACGGAGGTGCACGAGGAAGTCAGATTTCCCGCGAGGTACAACCAACTCAGACCAAAAAGGCAGATGACACCTCACAAAATCTTGGAGATCGGACATCTGCAGAAACAGAAATTAGTCAAGGACAGGCGAAGATTCCAGCAAAGACTCCAGGAGCAGCTTCAGCGGGAGGTCAAGCGCAGCGGCTCAGCGATTCTAGTACGGCATCGTCTGATCCCTACCAAAAAGCGGAAACTGAACCAGTGCCTGCGAAAGAAATGGAGAAGAATCCTGAAGATGAAGCTAAACCTCCGAAAAAAACGCCGTCGGTTTTCGAATCGTGTTTGAAATTCTTTAACAAAAGCCCTGCAAAAGGGGAAGCACAAACTGACGACAAAGTTCTGATGTCGGAGGACACACAGACTACGAAACCCTTGAAAAGTTCCGTGGACTCACAAACTAATGGACGAAGGACGCCTGCTGCCGGCTCACAAACTGAAAGTAAATCATCACAAGACGCTCAAAGTGAAGGAGAACAACACAAAGGCGCGCAGACGCAGGACAAACCACGAATTTCTGGAGATGCTCAAACCCAGGAACGAAAGCCTTCGGAAGACGCCCAAACGCAGGGAGAAAGAAAGATCAGTGAAGATGAGCAGACACAAGACGACCGGAAATCTTCCAGAGACGCAGAATCCCAGGAAGAGCGCAAGACTTCAAAGGACGCGCAAGCGCAGAGTGAACCAGAAGAGGCTAAACATGCCACTTCACAAGGATCACGGGACATTTCAACAGCCGCACAAACGGAACAACCAAGGAAGCTCTCTGAAAGCGCAGCAAGGAAAGAGACCGTCCAGTTCTGCGCAAACGCAGGGAGAAAAGAAAACTTCCGCTGATGTCAGTACGGATTCCCAACCAGCCTCTAAAGACGGGGAAACTCAACGGAAAACGCTGGCCGAAGATGTACAGACTCAAGATGAGCCTAAATCCGTGGATGATGCACAAACTCAAGGAGAACTTGCGGGAAAGGATATGCAGACACAGGGTGAGAAGAGACCTTCGAAAGACGGTGAAACGCAGGGGCAGAAATCTGCAGAAGACGCGCAGACACAAGGGGAAAGGCGACCTTCGGCGGATGCAAAAACTCAAGGGGATAAAATGTCCGCCGACGCGCAGACGCAAGGACAAAGACCGATTTCCGAAGACGCATCGACCCAAGGGGAGAAGAAATCCTCGAAGGATGGTCAAACCCGAGGGGAAGAAGCTGGTGTTGATGCGCAGACGCAGGGAGAAAGAAAGGCTTCCAGAGACAACGATTCCCAAGAAGGGCGAATGACTGGCGATGCGCAGACTCAGGATGAAAGGAAGACTGTAGGAGATGCACAAACGCAACATGAAAGAAAATCTGGTCAAGATTGGCAAACTCAAGAAGTAGCACAACCAATGAGTGATGCGCAGAATCAATCTGAAAAGCCTTCCACAGACGCACAGACCCAAAAAAAGTCAAGACCCTCCAAGGATGCACAAGTGCAGGGAGGAAAACAAGCCGGCTCTGCCGCGCAAACTCAAGCAGAAAAAACGCCTATGGGAGACACACAAACACAAGCTGTGCTCTCTGGTGACTCGCAGACGCAAGCAGCGAAACAACCCATGAAAGATGCGGAATCGCAAGGAGAAAAGAGGTCCTCCAGCGTGGCTAAAACGCAGGACAATTTTTCAAAAGACGCCCAAACAGACCAAGAAAAGGTACCATCCAAAGACGCGCAGACGCAAGGAGACAAAAAATCGTCAGATTCATCTACACAGGGAGGCAGGGAAATTGTGATGGATGCCGTCACTCAAGTAGACCCAAAACCTGCTGGAGATGTCCAAATCCAAGGAGACAAAAATTCTGCCGATGCGCAGACGCAGGGTGGAAAAGTTCCTTCAGCTGACGCAGAATCACAAGGAGAGAAGAAACCTGCTGTCCAATCACAAACCCAGGCCGATCCGCATGCAGCTAAAGATGCAGAAACGCAAGGAGAGCGAAAATTGTCCAGAGATGCACCAACTCAAAAGGAAAATCTGGCGGAAGACGCGCAGACGCAGGGGGATAAAATCTTGTCTAAAGACGCGGAAATTCAAGATGGCAAGACATTTGCAGATTCTCCCACGCAAAGAGACAAGGAGGCTCTGAAAGATGTAGAGACTCAGGGGGACAAAGCGCCCTTTAACGATGTGCAAACACAAGCCAAAAAGCAGTCCGGAGATGCGCAGACGCAAGCAGAAAAAATGCGTTCTCAGGACGCAAAATCACAGAGTGATCAGAAATCTACAGAATCACAAACTCAAGAGCCAAAACTGACTGTTAAAGATGCTGGAACTGAAGGAGACAAAAAAATCGGCACAGACGCGCAAACTCAAGGGGATCGGATCACGCAAGATGCGCGGACACAAGCCGACAACTTCCCCTCCAAAGACCAGGAATCTCAGGGACAATCTAAACCCTCCAAGGACGCGGAAGCTCAAGGCGAAATTTCAAGCGATGCACAGACACAAGCGGAGAAGAAATCTTCCAAAGACGGAGGAACACAAGGAGAAAGGACAATTTCTGGGGATGCGCAGACACAAAGAGATATTTCTTCACAAGATATGGGTTCTCAGGGAGAAAAGAAGTCTGTGGATTCACATGCACAGGGAGATGAAACAATTTTAAAAGACGGGGAAACCCAAGGAGATGGAACGGCAATAATAGATAGTCAAACTCAAGGAGAAAAGCTTGGGGAAGATGCACAGACTCAAGGAGAACGGACATCTTCTAAAGATCAAAAAACCCAGGACGATATATTGAAAGATGCGGTCTCACAAGGTGACAAGATACGCTCTAAAGATGCAGAAGCCCAGGGAGAAAATAAAGTTGTCAATGATATCCAGACTCAAGGCGAGAAGCCATTGGATGCACAGACGCAAGGAGAAAAAGTGGCCATGACCGATGCCGAATGTCAGGATTTGGCCACGCAAATGATTTCAAAATTCGCGGATTGCATCTTCCCACTGGCTACTATACCGTCCGACGTACAAACCCGAATTTGTCAAGACACGACTACAACTCAAACCGGAGCTGTTCCAATGTCTACGGATGAATCTCAAGCTTGTCCTCCAGGACAAATTCCATGTGAAACCCAAACAACAACGCGGACAATATCTTGCTTTCAGTTCACTCAAACCAGAATTCCAGCTTCGATGCCCCAAACTACTCAGTCTCCCCAAGTCAAGTGCGAAGAGGCTGCTTTTCAAGCTGGTCGTTTCCCGGATAAAGCCCATGCTCCAAGTCAGTCGGCATCGGAAGTTTATGCAACTTCTCCCACGCAGACTGTTGGCCCACCTCCAGGATCCGTCGCATATTCCCAAACTCCAACCAATGCACCAAGAGAAGAATATGCGCAGACAAAACCTCCAGAAAAGGTCTCCGTAGCGGTCGAAACGGAGGCTCCTACTGGAACTACCGGAATCACCCAAACTCCTCAGGCCGTATCGATTTCGGAGCCATCGCAAACAACTGCGCAGGGGCGGTCAGTCTCCACGGATGTACCACGTGGGTCAGGATCATCCGCTTCCGTCCAGATGGGGGAACCTCTAGTTTCCGCGAGGCAACAAACTGGAGAAGTCCCCACGGAGTCTGATGCGACCCAAACAGATAGACCTGTAGCGGTGTCTGAAGGGTCGCAAGTGCGCCCAGATCCATGTGTTACAGTGTCCGAAGGGTTACAAGTTTATCCAGATCCATGTGCAAAGCTATCCCAAGGGGCGCAGGTGCGTCAAGATCCATGTGTAACGGTATCTGAAGGATTACAAGTGCATCCAGATCCATGTGCACAGATTTCGGAAGGGTCTCAAGTGCGTCCGGATCCCTGTGTAAAGATTTCTGCAGGAACACAAATGCGCCCAGATCCATGTACATCGGTATCTGAAGGGTCGCAAACACGTTCAGTTCCTTGTATAAGCACTGGAACTCAGCCCTTCTGGACTCCGCAAGGCCAAAAACAGAACGCAGCGACTCAGATGTACCCCCAAACGGGGGCGACCTCCGCAGGTTCGCAAGCTAAACCACCAACGGAAGACAACTGTTTCCAAACTATACTCCCTGCACAGCAAAATACGGCCACCACAACCGATATCAAATGTCTGGAAAATAAACTTCTCCAGATGCTCAAATGTGTGGAAACGCAAATTGGTCAGAGATGTGGTCCTGCTGCTTTAAAACAGCAGATTTTACCTTCCATAAATGTCACTTGCTGCAAAGAAGTTGTGACCACCGGCACGTCTCCAGCGCCGCTTCCGCCTTGCGAAGATTTCCGTCCTGGACCCACACAAGTTTCTCCACTGTCAAACAAGGAAAATCAAACTGAGAAAGAAATTCCTGAGCCGCAAACTGGAGTTGCAGGAATTAATGCCGTTACTCAAGCAGATAGAGCCGAGCCTGGAGAGAGAGGAATACAAACTGAAGAGAGGGAGAAATATACGGGAGCGTCTCAAACTGAGGCCAAAGAACCAGTACAAACGATGGAAAATTCCACAACGTATGACTCTAAGTTAACTCAAGATGCGGGGACAACTCCTGATTATGTAGCAGCGGATGAAAGCACTGGAACAACTCCAGCTACAACGTCCGAGGTTGCACAGCAGACTGCCGTAGTCCGATCTTCCGCAGAATCACAGAGCCAAACGCGTCCCTGTGACGTGGAACCACGTCAGTTGGAATGGGAGAAGCTTCCGGAAGCGAAAAAGTTTGTAGAAGAATGTACACCGAAAATTGCTGCTCTGGAGCTGGAGAAATGCATGAAAGAGTGGGAAGAATTGAACCAGATTTTAATGAGTACTTGCGGAGTACAAACAGTTCCGCAGGTGAATTTTGCCTCCCAAGGTACAGGCACAACCTCCCGAGCTTGTAAAGAGCAGGTTGTTCAGACATCCAGAAGTTACTCCTGGAAGCAAGTGACCACTGGACCTCTATGCGTGACTTTGGATCAATTACCCACCTTCCAGAACACAGGGACCTCACTGGAATGCTTGAGCCCGGCTGTAGTAACTGCATCAACTGGTACAGACGATAATGCTCCGACAATGGAAGAGAAGCTGGATGTCGCCGTGGGAGCTGATGAACCTTCTAAATCAGCCGAGGTTGAGACTGAAACGGTTTCTAGTAATGAAAAGGGTATTGCAACGGAGACAACTCCAACTGATGAAAGAGAAACGAGTGCCCAAGAACCGACAAAGACGGCTGAAAAGCAAACATCATCCCTGTTGAGCTGCTTCCGCTCCAACAAACATGTCAATACATCTCCTCCTGCAGAATTGCAGACCCAGAATGCTGAAGGTAGTTCTCAAACGGAAAAGTCGGATACAAAGGAAACGTCCACAGATGTAAAACCAAAAAACAAAATGCCAAACGTTGAACCCGCAATGACAAAGATTAATGTGTGCATATATGTATATGTTTCGAAGTTAATGCAAAGTTTGTAATTCCAATTTTGCTTTTACGCAGGTGTATGCGCAACTAAGCGCGGGGACATCTACATTGCCCGTTCCCGAAGTTGCAACTACTTCTGCAGTGACGGAAGATGTTAAGAATACAAATGCTTCCACGAGCTGTGATCAAGTCCCATTAAAATTGGATGGTTCCACCCAAGTGGGAAGCTTTCTGTCATCCGTCGGAGTCGGTCCCGAGGTCGTTAAAACAATTACATGTTGCATTGTCCAAGAAACGAAATCCGTTATCACCTGCACGCCGAAGGGCAGCCATGCGGCATCTCAAACTGACCCAACGACTGCTGCAGCTGCCCAAAGTCAATGTCCGGAAGGAACCAATAAAAGCACATCAGTCATCAGCAGTAAAATTTGCGTCTCCGAGGTCACAACAAGTACCCCAAAATCACTGACACAAGATACGGGGACTGGAGGAACCTTAACGGCTGATTGCGGATCAAACGCAGGACAATTACCAACGTCCATCGATGCAAGCTTGGGTTCACAGTTGACAGGCGATGTATCTTCTGGAAGGGGTAAAGTCGTTAAAGCAGACGCTTGCACACAAACTGATCCTTGCCTGGACCCAAATTCAGCAGCAACCAATACGCCTACGAGCCAGCGGACAGGCGCCACAGAAACAACCGTGCCCGTGCAAATTGACCGACTGACCGGAGATGATGACCTGAAAAGGAAGGATGACGGCGTGGGAACGGATGCACCGACTCTGGTGGAAGGATCTACGGAAACGCAGAGGGAGGGGACTTCGGACAAAAGTGTGCAAACAGATCCTTTCATGGCGGCAGAGATTTCCACAGAAACAGGCCTCACCGCCGACGGAAGCACAGGAACTAATCAACCGAACGTTGCGGACACTTCTGCCATGACAGATTTTAAATTGTGCGTGGACACGGAAACGGATACAAAGACAACCTCTGAACAAACATCTGGAACATCTCCTGGCCAATCCGTGGCGACAGAAACAAAGCTGGGAAAAGACCCGGATGCCTGCGCAGAAACAAGCCCAACAATTTCCAAGGATCAAGCCACTGAAACAGAATGTGTACAGACGAGTAAGAACGTGACCACAGATAAACCAGGAAAGGATGACTGCGCCTCGCAAAGTAGCCCGCCGAAAGTTATTGACAATTCAACTGGCACTGGACAAGTTATTGACAGTGCCACGGAAAATAAATGTCCGCCACAGACGGAAGGCTTTGCAGAGACGGACAAGATTCAAATGGTAGACAATTCTGGAGGAAGCACTCAAGTTCCGAAGGAGGATGCTCAGGTAGAAACAGCCCAGGCTCCTCTCTACCAGGAGGTTTCAGCCACTATAAGCACGGCACTAGTCAAAGATGATTCGGCTGGAGCAACGCCGGCGCCAGTAGAAGAAAAATCTCTGCAAACCAATAAAAAGTGTGATGATGCCGCTGGAACGGATGAACTTCTTACGGGGGAAAAAGGGACGGCAACCAGTAAACCAATTTTGAACGAGAAATGCACTGAAAATTACGCCCAAGCTCCAGTTGATGTTGCTACCAATCTGGCTGTCCCGGTGGCAGCCAACAAATGCGCGGAGACCAATCAAATTCTTCGAGAGAATATCGGCACAGGGACAGACACTCAATGCAATGACAGTAAGACAATGGAAACTCATGCAATTCCACGTAAGGAGGAAGCAGCAGCAACAGATACACAATGCAATGAACACAAAGTCATAGAAACCCTAATTATCCCAACAGCGGAAGGAGCTGCCGCAGCAGTCAGGTCTCAGATGGTTGACGTGTCTTCTGGAACCACAGAAGTTACTTCCGTTGAATGCGGAACTGTCACAGTGAACAAACAGAAAACAGACTCCGGGATTGGAACAAATGCTTTTGCAGAAAAAAATACTGCCACCGTGAATCCAATCAACATAGACGAATGCACAGAAACAAAAACTGCCGTCGTAGAAAATTGCAAGGAAACAGATCTCACGTCCGTTGCCGAAACCGCGTCCGTTACTAAAGGAGTTTCCTTTGAAGATAGCGCCACCGTCACCAATGCAAGCGCATTTGTTGCGTCTATGGGGACGGATCCAACTCCTAATGCCGCGGGTACAAACCAGGTGTCTTGTACAGATGGCGCCACGGACACCGGCAAAAAGTCAGTGCAACAACAAGGCACTGATGACATCCCCAAAGCGAATAAAACCACAGAAACAAATAAAGCAACCGTTGTAAATAATTCTGCGGCGACCCGAGAAATCCCAGAAGAGGATAATGAGACGGAAACAGATGTGACTTCATTGGGTGACAGTACAACGGCCACCGAAGATGTCATTGATGGTTCCTCTTTGACCCAATTCAACAAGGACACAGAAACGGAGAATAATACCAGAGAAGTTCAGTCCGTACCTCCTACTGGACATCAGGCAACTGCGGAGGAGGATGATGAGGATCCCTCTGAAACTCCAAAGCCATCCGTTTTCAGTTGTTTCAACTGGTTTGGTTCGAGTAAAAAAGTGGTGGAAATCGCGCCTCCTTCGAAAAAGAAACTCCAAGAGGACGAATCGCAGTCTGAGCTACCCTCCGGGGCTATGTCCGAAGGGAACTTACGGCGTCCAGAGAGCGCTGCGGAAACGAAGTTGCTTGCAGATGGCAGCGAGTCACAAACGAATGTGCCCCGCGAGGACGAAGCGTCAGACGCCGATTCCGACATAAACACGAGTAACAAGGAACGACGCCGAATTGAAAGGGACATATTGGCAAAGTATTCTGTATCAGAGCAGACCAAACACTCAAGTAATTGGGAAACCGCGTCCATTCGTTCTGCTTTGAAAACAGAGTCCAGCGATTCGCAGAGAAAGAAAGTCGAGTTTCCGAATGAGAGGGACGTTCCAGAAGAAGTTTCTGATGCTGGACTGTGTCCATTTCAGGGACAACTCCCTATTGATGAGGGACAAAGTTCGACGCAGATCTTTGTGGATGTCCCCGAAGATGGTTCGGATTCCGAGCCTGAACGAGATGCTGCCGAAAATAGTATGGAATCTCGAGATGCAGAAACGACAATGCCGGAAGATCAATTTCAGTCCCTGGAAGAAGAAGAGGAAGGACTGTGTGAGACGATGTATGACCCGTGGGAATGGTGGGAACCTCCATCCTCCGCCGAGTCCGCCCCGGAAGATCAGTGGGTACCGTACTGGGAATCGGGAGTGGAGGAGGATCAATGGGAATTTGTTCCGGAAAAATGGCCTGAGTTTACCGGTGAAGAAGAAGAAGAGTATGAATTCGACCCGGAAGAAGAATCTACAACGGATGTTCTCGCAATGATCAGGGATACTCCGGAGGATTTGCTTCAGACGCAACAAATGACTGAGGCAGCGCCAGTGGAGAAACCTGATACGTTATCAGAAGGTGTACCATCTTTCAGAGAGACAAGTCCATGTTCTCCCGTGGCGGCAGTAGGCACACAAGCAACTCCATTTGTCGGCCCTTTGACTCAAGCCTGCACTCAAACCACGGAAATCCGTGGTTGCACCGTTACAACAACAGTTTCCAGAACTGTCTATTGTCCTCCAGGGAACAATCCGATATACACTGAGCAAAGCACTTTTGACAATTTTATTGCAACTCCAACATGCTTTCCTCCGACCTTGCCGATTTGTGCTCCAGTAATCCCACATGTACGTCACCCGATTTGTCCTCCGGTAATTCCACATGTAAATCAGCCGATTTGTCCTCCAGTAATCCCATTTGTAAGTCATCAACCTATTATCCAACGTGTTTTCCCTCCCGTGATCCCACCAAACTTTCCTCCGACGATCTCCGAAGCATGTCGGCCACCTCCTCCTATTTGCCCAGAAGCCGGCAATGACGCTCAAACTTCCAGATACAAGAGTAGCTTTGACCACTTTCAGGACAAATACCCCATGGAGCCACCTTCGTACGAAGAACAATTAGCCCGAGGGAAATCGGGGAAACACCCGGAGAATGAGAAAGAAGCCAAGTATGGTAACATTCCTCCAATTCCAATAAGAGATATCGGGATCCAACATGGAGCGGTTGAAGCGATAAAATCCCAGGAAATTCAAGCCGTTTTTGGTGAGACAAGCCTGGACAACTTTCCCGAATTACCTGATTCGACCGCTCATTGCAAGAATCTTCAAACGGACGCAATGTGGGTTCCTTTCTATTTCCCTACTTCCACACCGGCCACACCCTTCGGGTCACGTCCCGTGACCCCGGTGTGGTCCTGCGTGGAAACCAAGTATGTCTGCAGTGAACCAGCCATCTTCAATCCAGTCAATGTAGGGACGCAACAAAGTCTGGACAATGTGTGCGTGCAAACGGTCCAGCAACAATGTCAAGTGGTTCAAACCTCATCCATCTGCTGGAAAACTGGAGACACCCAAACGGAAGA
>JAQGBT010006792.1:0-11906 GCA_034698585.1 Disparrhopalites patrizii | reverse complement strand
AAGGTTCCCTGATATTTTGTTTTGGTTAATGAAGGTCCCTTGTTAATCTGTTTTGGTTAATCAAGGTTCCCTGGTTAATCTGTTTTGGTTAATGTAGGTCCCTCGTTAATTTGTTTTGGTTAATGAAGGTCCCGTGTTAATCTGTTTTGGTTAATCAAGGTTCCCTTGTTAATTTGTTTTGGTTAATGAAGGTCCCTTGTTAATCTGTTTTGGTTAATGTAGGTCCCTTGTTAATAATTTGTTTTTAGTTAGCGAATGCTCCCTTGATTTACAGGCGGTGATCCATGCCAGTAACGAATGTGAAGATTTTGCAGCCCACAATATCAAGTTAGCATCGGAAACAAAGAAGAACCTGGAGAAGGTTTTGGATTATGCCATTGGTTTGATCAGGCTGAACAAGTTGAAGGAGAGAGATCCCAAGAAGTATGAGGATATTATTCGTCTCTCGGCAGAGCCTCAGGTCATTTATGATACCAGACATTTGGCTTTCTACCACGAGGTTCTTATGAGGTTTTCATGTTTTCTGGCTAATCGAAACAATCAAAGAAATTCTTACATGACATACCCTGAACTTCGGCATGCCAGCTGGGTACTAAAACTTAATAGGCTTTCATCGTCCAGGGAAGTGGAAATCGGAAGTCCTGGTGCTGGGGGTGAAAAGTAAGTTAGTTGGTCGTTTATGCTGTGTCAATATGAGATTCTGGTATTTGCCTTTTGGAAGAAAGTGCCTAGGAAAGCCTTCTGACATTACGCGAGAGCATATTTGATAAGATGTTCGTGGCAAAACATTTTGCACCACTTTTGTTATACTTTAATTGATTGGATGAATAGGTCCTTGAAAGACATAATTGTTTTTGTTTTTTTTCAGGTACGGCATGTTTTGTATTTACCTTAAGGCCAGTCTCCTGTCCAAATCCTGTATTCCCAATTGCTCTCAGTCACCCAACTTGATGCCTCCAGAATTCAACATGATGGTCAGGATGGCTGTGAATGTGAAAAAAGGTGACCGATTAACCTTAGTCCGGCATGGGGGAGACGCCTTACCAACTGTTCAACGTCAGTTAGAATTCCGACAACAGTTCCAAACCACCTGCCGCTGCCCTCGGTGCGTGGATCCAACAGAACTCGGAACCTTCATGTCTGCCATCATTTGCCCAGCTTGTCGAAATGTACCAGACAAACCCGAGAAAACAGGATTGCTGCTTCCGGTTGACCCAACCAACATCAGTGACACCGCTCCCTGGAAATGCAATCGGTGTGGAGTTAAAGTAGGAGCATCTGAATGTCACCCAGATATTTTGAATCTTGCTGATGAAATCACTTTGGGCTTGGACAAGCTGGAGTACTATGAAGAGGTCATTTTGGAGAATTCTGGGGTCTATCTTCATCCCAATCATTGGGTTTTGCAGCTTACAACGTCTAGCATTTTGGACCATTTTCAAGAGAATGGCTGTCGGTTGGAGCAGGTGGAGCATTTCACGAAGCTTACCCTTTATCGACTCTGCATTGAGGATGCTCTGAATCCGGGAATCTCTTACATGCGCTCCACGTTTCAAAGGGATTATTTGATGGTGATGTGGCCCGTGATTAAGAAATGCATGAATGCAAACCCGGAGTGGGCGTTAAAGACTTTGCACAGACAAATCGACCTCTGCAGGTGTTTCATTAAGCAGTGCCTCCAATACTTTGACCACTTCCAGGGCCATTTATTTCAGGGCGAAAACACCGTCAACATGCTTATGGAAATCAAGACGGGCATTGAGAAAATCATTAGCAACAAGGAAGGTCATTCCGGAGACGATGAGCAACAATCAAATCTTATAATGCAAGCTGACTGAAAATATGATGATTTCTTGTTGATATACTGATTCCATTTTTTTTAGTTAATGGTCCTCACAGCGACTTTAAAAAAATTACACCTCCTGAAAAATTTGCTGTAATTTCAACCGAATTCTCAATCGTGTATCTATATATGTCAGATTATTGATCATTTGTATTCAGTGTGTAAGACCACCTCCAGTTTTCAACGAACCGAATATGCCAAATGCATGTATTGGTCCAGATGCAATCACTATATGATCACGATTTGCTTTGATTATGTGACCATGGGAGAATAAACATATTCCGAGTAAATACTTGAAATTTAAACCTATAATTTACAACGCCATACAGTAGTACATACATAATAATTATGTATAATGCTTATACACACAATAAGTTTCCGTGCCATGTATGTACTACATATATACATGTGTAAGTTTGTGTTTATTCTTATTCGTAACACTTCTGGTAATTGGTTGTTAATTAAGTTGTGTATCTATAATTTGTTATCTAAATGTATGTTAAGTAATGAGTTTCCTATTCTGTTTCCCATTCATTTAACTAACGCTCACAGCCAAGAAGGATAAACGTTTTGTTGTAACTTTTTTTTCTATAAGAAAGTCTAATAAAGGGAAACAACCATAATTTTTTTAAATAGCAACGTTCAAACTGTCCACATAAACTGATAGTAAGAGAAAATAATTACTGATTTTATGACCGTTTAAACAAAAAATAACACTTGATCTCCTCATTTACCACATATCCTGATCCTGCAGCAGTGAGGATAATTTTAGATCCAAAAAACGCTTTACTCTGTTAGTACTATGTATTATGTCGATCATATTCCACTTCACAACTTGTTTATAGCCGTTAACTATTTGTATTTAGTTATGACAAGCATTGAAAGTGCTTTTTGCGTTGCTGTCAGTCTGTGACTCTGTCAATCGTGCTCGAGAATTCGAGATAAATTGTACGGAGACTAAGAGATGTGTTGGATTATGCCATGCTTATCTCTTGCCTATATGTGCGTTTACGTCGAAAGTAGGTACAAAAAATTGGGACACTGGGAAATCAGCAAATAATCAACAAAAATACAACTGCGGACACTGCGGAGGCTGTTGTGATTCGTCCAATGCGGAAAAGTCTTTTCAGTGATTATTTTATCATTTTACTGGACTTTTTTGTGACGTTTTGGAACATTCCTGATCACTGATCATTTGTATCTCCGAGGTAGGTTTCGAAAGACTGATGTTGGTGTAGGGAAAAAAAGGATTGACTTTCCTGATCACCTTTGTCCCATCTGGGCATCATCATCATGCAAACAAATAAAAAAAAGTTATAACCGTAACATGGACACATCCTCCCGTGTCACCATAAAATTCGCGCAAAGATGTATATAGGGAGTGTGGATTCTTCGTGTCTCACAAAAATATGAGAAACGGCAAGGGAAACGTGTATGTACATCTCATATTTACAAACCAAAACAAATATTCTGATAAAAACACTAACTTTGTATTGTGTCAACTTCATATAGACAAAAATGCCCTAACCATAAGTGCTCCAACCATAAGTGTGAAATCAATAGAAATACTCATGTATACTGGACAAAATATTCCAAACAAAATGCGATACTTGAGCACGAGTCTGTATATGGAAATGTGTCATTTATAAGTATTGCTTTTTACGGCGGAAAATGTCAATATTTGAAGAAAGGCAGGTGAGAGACAAGAAACAAAAATTTGTATAGATACATATGTATATACATATGTGTGATTTTCACAGCCCAATGACAAGAGTTTTGGGTTGCACGTTATGCAAGGGGAATTTTTTTCGCAGGGATTTGTATTTGCATGGAAATGAAAGTGATTGACAATCGTTTGGATTTTCTTAATCTGTCTCACATCCAGCCAAGACTTTCTCCACACACATTCTCTTTTCCAGTCATTCCAGGACTTTTTCAGGCCGTTTCCTTCTGCCAGGCGTATATCCCCGTACGTTATTGGTAACCTTTTTTTGTCCACTGCAAAAAAACGTTATCAAACCTCCCGTTTTGTGAGCATGGAAAGCTGCCTAAGATTTTACGAGATTTTCTTTGTTGAAAACCTGAAAAATCCAGCGTTATTTTGGAGGGAATTTTGCCAGAAGTGGCAGGAAATCCAGCCGTCCCTTGGGGAAACTGATACGTCGGCAATCGTAAGTGATTTTTTTACCTTTGTCTGCGCATGCATGTACTGTATAATAATTATTAACTATTTGTACAGAAAATTCTGATTGACTTGCAAGAAAATCGTTCTAGTGTACAAATTTTACGGTTTTAGTTTAGCATTTTTTAATCACGTTGATTGATTCCAGAACCTCCTGCTAACCTGCCAAATATTCAACTCGGAGAATGGCCAGGATTTGGTCAAAAAATTCCGGGACCTAAAGATTCTTCGGCATTTCTCAATCTCGGAATTTCGGGAGGTCCTTCGGAGTTCTGGGAACAATGTCCTGGCCACGTTCATGGAAGTGAATCCCGATGATGTCCTTACGGGGGCTCTAAACTGGGAGAAAATCATCTTGGATCTCTGGCCTCTCCTACACATTGAGTTCGAGGCGTTGGCGGATGTTCTGGGGCAGCATGAGATTATATTTGCCAGGGAAGTGGAAAATATCTCCCAGCAGGCCACGACCAATGAAGAACGCCTGGCAAAGCTACTTTGCCTAATGGCTCAAAGGCATTATTTTACTGATTTTTGTTTAAATTTCTTAAATTCAAACATTTAAATGCTTACAATACTTTTATGGATACTTTATTTTTTACAGGACAAGAGATCTCTCTCTCGTGCAAAATTGTATTTACTTCCTGGGAATTTCCAAACCGCACCTAATGGCGGCGGCAAACATTTGTAAGTGTTTTGGAAAAATATTTATCAAACAAATAAAATCAAGATAATTTGGTGTCCATTCTAAAAGGTAAAAATTAACGCGCAGGCGCCCCAGCTGACGAAGAGAATGTTGAGTGGGTGCGACTGCACCGGGACATCTTTATTGTCAAGGCTGAAAATTTGGAGATGATCTCAAAAGTCCTTCACTCAAAAGGTGTGCTTCAAACCTTGGACCTGGAGCGTTTGGTAAACAAAGCATTTCCATAGTAATCCATATATTAGTATATTCAAGGTAAAAGGAAGGAAGGTAAACACTTTTGAATTTTGGGGAGTGCTAAATTTCACAGGAAAGACTGGAACCACTCGCGAAGAAAAAGTACCTCATCGATACGCTTCAACGACGGGCTGGCCAAGGAATGAGTCCGCTCATCGAAGCTTGCCAAGAGTCGGGGAATATGGAGTTGGCCTTAATAATGAGCTTCCAACCCATAGACGTTGCCTTGACCCCGAGTGCCCTCCAGTTGATTCAGTTCAACTGGAGACTCCTGGTGGAGACTGTGCAGTATGATCATGTCATGAAATTCCTCTTGTCCCGGAATTTCCTTAGCTACAAGCAGCATCTGAGACTCCAGGGACTGGAGAATGAGGACAAAATGAGGGAGATTTTAAGATATGTGATCTCTCGGTAATTGTGGCGCCCCCTGTACTTCATTATTTCAATGTGTTAGGAATGAATGGTTGACATTAAAAAAAACTTGTTTTAATTAATTCTCCTTTTAGTTAGTATCCATTGCAAGTAGAACATTTTTATTAATTTATTTTCCCTTTGGTTATTATTAGTATAGCTTTCTAGTAGAAAATTCAAATTAATTAATTTCCATTGGGTTAGTACACCTTACAAGTATCTATAGAAAATTTGTATGAAATAATTTTCCTTGTGGTTAGTACAAGTTTGTAGTAGAAAATTTTAATTAATTAATTTTCCGTTTGGTTAGTACATCTTTCACGTATAGTATATTTAAGTATATTCATTAATTTCCCTTTTGGATAGTACAAGTTTGCAGTAGAAAATTTAAATAAATTAATTTTTCGTGTGATTAGTACACGTTTCATGTATAGAATATTTATGTATATTAATTGATTTTCCTTTTGCCTATTAGTACAAGTTTGCAGTAGAACATTTTAATTAATTAATTTTCCGTTTGAAGTTACTTGTATAGTACACCTTTTAAGCAGAAAATTACTTTGTAATGATTTAATTATGTATATCTTAATTACGTTTGCTTTATTATAGTTAATGATTAATGCTTTTTATTCATGTTAACCAGTGAGGAGTTCCATGACGCATTTTTCCAAGTCATTTCCCTCCAGAGACGATATGAACACGTGCTTAAATTGTGTAAGCGTTAGGATTTTTTACTTTAAAAAACATTTTTATGTTCCGGGATTCCCCAGATTTGTAGATTAAAATACATGTATTATTATGTAACTTTTCCAGGCTATCCAATGGACTTCCAGGAACAACAAATCCTCCTGGAAGTACAGGACTTCCTTGCTGTCCACATGGAAAATGTGGACTTAATTTGCGAAAAGTTAGCTAATATTCAGCTCCTTACTCCCACCGAGCAAGAATTGATAGTACGTGTTAACAAACCATATTGTACTGTTTTACGCAGGTTAATTGCAGGAAATGCATTTTTAATCAGTAATTTATCCGAGAAATATCTGTGATTCCCCGCAGGACAAAGAACCAACAGTTTTAAGAAGGAACCTAAAAATTATCAACATACTAAAGACGAAAGGTGGCGGGACGATCCCCCGCTTCCGAGACGTCCTCTGGACGGCGTACAACAGAGACTGTGCCGAAATCATTTCCATCGACTTCAAACGCTTCCAGATGAGCCTAGAAGAATGGAATAAATTGAAGGCAAACTGGGGGAAAATTGTGAAGACGGTCCAGTGGGAGGAAGTGGTGGATACGTTGGTAAGTACAAGTGTCCTCAACAAAAGTGAGGTTCAGTGGATCGAGAAGTCAGCCAAGAATCGGCAAAAGATTAGGAAATTACTCAGAATTTTACCGACCAAGTATGTTCTAAATTTGTTTCTTTGCCTTTTTTATTTATTTGTGAATTAAATCCAAAAATTTTGGGCGCAATTTTTAATCCTTATTCTGAGAGCAGAGAGCGCGGTTACCGGATTCTTCTCCTGGCGCTATCGCAGTACGATGAGCATTACTCGCTCCTCGTCCAGTGTAAGTGTAATAAAAATAATATATGTACATACATATAGGTAGTTCGTTATCTGAATTTTAGCTTGATTAATACTGCTACAAGATGAAATTACTGGTCATTGGTTATAGGCCATCCCATGGACCAATGGAAGCTCCGGCGTTTGGTGGATAATGAAGAATTCCTCATGGATAATACACATCTGGACACTCTCCCAGATCTTCTGCATCGGCTGAAACAGCGAAAAATTCTGACGGAGGCTGAAGAGGAACTGCTGGTAATTTTGCATTGTCTAGAATATATTTAACAGTAAATAAACCAACTGTTAGCTCTAATATATACTGTATACTGTTTTGCATGCAAATTTTTTTCTTATCTTTTCCGTGCAAAACCTATACAAAAGACCTGCTATGAAGACCCCATCCAGGAAATGTACATCCTTCTCCGGGGGAAATCCAACGATGTCATCGAAGAGCTCATCCAAGGCCTACAACTCACGGGGAATTTCGATGCGGCCGCCGTCCTCAACATTGACCTCGCCACTATCAAGTTGAGTCTGCAAGAATGGAAAGACTATCTCCAGATGTGGTTGGACTTTATTGACGAAATCGATTATGAGCGAACCCGAAGTTTTTTCGTCGTTTCGGGACTCATTTCCAGCATCGAAGACCAGTACATCTGCACGGAGCCGGACAATGAGCGACGCATGCGGCTGCTTCTTCAAATTTTGCCCTACAGGTGAACCTAATTGACCAATTAATTTTTTGCAACGTGTCCCACACAATTTATGGGATTTGACTTCATTTGAGTGTATGTACTTGCAGGCACAACTCTTTCCAAACGTTGGTTGATATGACCTTGTAATGGCCGTGGGACAGTTTTTACCTTCCCATAATTGGATTCCGAACATCCGTTTCTCCTCCTTCTGTAAGAGCTGCGGAGTCTGTGTCAATGTCACGGAAAAGGGATAAAATGGAATTAGCTAAGCGTAGAGGAAATATGTTACGATATACTTATATAGGAATTATGCATACATTTATAAAGGGAAGAACAAGGAAGAGAATTGATTAAAAAAAATTGTTGACATAATCGATCACTTTGGACGTCATACGGTAGATAAAATTACGTGCTTAATCATGCCAAACGAAGCATCCCAGTTTTGCAATTAGAATGAATTATATCTAATTCTTTTTCATGGAAAACTCCCACTGGAAATTCATGAGAAGAGAAGGATTAGGCGGGAATGTCCTTAGAAAGCCCGGGATGTTTCTGTTGGACTGAGTATAGGTCCCTGAAAGAAAAATAATACCAACTAGAAAACTGCAGTGGTAATTAAAAGCTTCGGAGTTTTGACGCCGCTCATGAATTTTTTTTGTACGATGAAACTACAAGCAATTAAAGGTAATTTCT
Organism: Disparrhopalites patrizii; assembly: GCA_034698585.1. Lineage (NCBI taxonomy): Eukaryota > Metazoa > Arthropoda > Collembola > Symphypleona > Sminthuridae > Disparrhopalites > Disparrhopalites patrizii. The sequence goes on along the minus strand of JAQGBT010006792.1, from coordinate 3,580 downwards.
TCCGCAAAGTCTTTCATTTATTTCATCTATCTATTTGTAGAATATAATTATTTTTGAAGAACTTCTTTGACCTTGTAATGCATTGTAATGTAAGTCGGTGCTAATCAAACATTTTGTTGATTGTAACAGGTCCAAATTCCTTAAAAGGAGATTGTTTCATAGGTTGAATGTTTTTCACGGGAAATTCTTTCCCTTTCTTTCCATTCCTCCAACTAAATTAAAATTTTTGGAATTATGATCTTCGTATAACAAATTTAGTTTTCATCCCACTACAACACGAAATGTAAATGCTATAGTTTTTGTTAATCAAGGAAGACTACTATTATACATCTTAAAATTAAAATGTTGTCCCAGCTGATATTCCCCGCTACTGTGGCGTGGATCAACGGCCTCATCGTAAGTACAAAGCCCTGGGGAAGCTTGAGAAGATGGCGCATTTTGAGCTACCAATCCGCCTTTTCCTTTACGTACAACATTATATCCAACGTGGTTTGGTGGGAGTATTTGGTACGGAAATTCCGACATGTCAAAGCCTGTAAGGATGGTATGGACTCGGACGTAGATTGCTTCACGACGGTCCAGACAATTCTCACCATGTCCACCACAATTGTCTCCTACATTACCCACATGACCCTCCGCTTCCTCTTCATGATTAAGGTAAGGATTAAAGAATTTTCTAAAAAGGTTTTCTTCCGATTTTTCTCGAATTTTTAGAAGTAAATCATGTATTATGAAGGGTTTGGAAGCAAAAGGAGTTAAGTTCAAAATTTTTAAATTCAGGGTTTGTCCAGGAAGCAAGTTATAAATATGCGTAGACCAATCCTCACCCGTTTTAGTTGTTACAAAGTGAGATTCTAAAATGAAAACAAATCTACGAGTGCTTGGGAAGCCACATGGCACAAGTCCAAATAATAGAAATCCGCTCACGGAATCGCACCAAACTTCAGTAATAGCGCCTATAGACTAGTATAATCCCTTTTCATAACAAGAATTTCCCTAGAAATCTGGTTTTGATATTTTTAAAAAAATATAGGGAATTAAATTTTGCTGGTAAACTTTTTACTGGCAAATCCTAATGGGAAATCCATTTAAAATTTAGTGACATTTGTCCTAAGGTCCCTTTTCGTATTTTTTCAATCCCCAAAAATTGTGAGATGTCTGCAATAATCATTTCGCTAATTTTTCTCACAATCAGCGTTAAAACTATACGTCTCTATACGGGAAAATACGAAACTAAAACTTTTCGCACATTTAAAAAAATTAACATTTGAAAAAATCGCACATTTGACAAAATAAAGGTTTTCTCTAAAAACATTTCCGAGCAATTTTTTTTTTTTAATTGCTCTTTAAATTAGTAAAATGGGATTGTTAGGGAAATTATTATAATGCTAAGGGAAAGTTGTCAAGAATAAGCTACAATTTCATCGTAGTTTGGTTTGTTTCCGTAGGATAAATCTTGGAAGGATAGTTTTTCATGTATATACAAAAGAGTTTAAGTCCACCATTTTTAATGCCGTAAAATTGTTTGAATTTGGCAAATATGTTTGATGAATTTTGAGTTGAGCACGTGCAAATAGACACACCTATACATGCAAGCTCTTAATTTTAAATATATTTTAATTTAAATTTTTTGAACGTACATTTAAATTTTTGTAATGTAAATTTAAACTTTTGTAATGTAAATTTAAATATTTTAATTTAAATTTAAATATTTTTAATGCAAATTTAAATATTTTTAATGCAAATTTAAATTTTTTAAATGTAAATGCAAATTTTTGGAACGTACATTTAAATTTTTGTAATGTAAATTTAAACTTTTGTAATGTAAATATAAATATTTAAATTTAAATTTAAATATTTAAATTTAAATTTTTTTAATGCAAATTTAAATTTTTTTAATGCAAATTTACATTTTTAAATCCAAAATATTTATTTGCTTCTCCTGTAAAATTTGGCATTATGTGGATTTGGCTTCTTTTGCTTCCAAACCCTTCATAAGTCAAATATTTTTGAACATTTTTTTTTCAAATTCCGATGTTAGGCCAGCGCCATAGTAAATTATTTCAATGCCATGGAAAACGAGTGGATCACTTCCGGATTGGGATCCTCCAAAAGCTGTCTTACCACAGCCATGGCTGCCTCCTGCAGGTCTCGGATGAGATTTTACACCATTTTGGGCTTCGTCAATTTGCTCGTGCGCACAGTGGATGCATTCATAATTTGCTACGCGCTTGCGCAATCCTACGCAGACCCAGTGTTTTTGAACTTGAACGTCTTTACCCTATACGTGCATTACCAATTGTTTATGGGCTTCGCCATTGTCTCTACCCTTTTTTTCATCTTCTCCATAATCACCGTCTGTACTTGTTACATGATCATGTTCCTAGCTAAATTTGACTGTCAGGTGGGCATTTACTTCCTGGGACCGACCTCTTTCGTCCTGAACCACGAGGGCAAGGTATAACTGCGGTTGCCTGGATTTTATTGTATATATGTGATTTATTATAATGCTATAATGATCAATTAACTACGGCTATTGAGAAATATTTAACAGCAAATTTGTATGTTGGTGCAGCCTATCGGGACGTTGCAAACGCACATGAACACCATCTTGGCCCAGTATGACCGCCTCAAAATGTTGGTCTGTCAATTCGACCGCACGTTTGGACCCATCATACTGGTTTTTGTGATCCGCACAGTTTTCATACTGATCCAATCTGCCAATGACATGATTTTTGGACATAAACAGGATATGAAATATTTGCATGAGGGTTTTTCCTGTCCACAGGAACTCATGTTCTTAGTCCTCATTTTGGAGTTGGGGGAATGTGTCAAACGAAAGGTAAAAGTTTAATTGTATACCATTCTAATTTTTTCAAAAATTTTGTTGTACCGATGTATATTAGAATCTTGAAGTAAATTAAAGTTCGGGTTGCAAAAACAAACTATACAGGTGAAATCCATGAAAGAATCCGTGCGCAGAATCACGTGTAATATAACTGGCGGGAAGGGAAAGGACTTCGAGGCGTCGCGTTTAATTTCGCTTGTCCAGGAGTTCCATTGGGAGTTGTCTGCCTGGGGGTACTTTACGATCGACAGGAAGCTCACGGCGGGGGTAATGTCATTATAGCTGATGCAACTATATATTTACAGACACGCTTTTAAATGGAAATTACTGAAGGGCATGCTTGTGCTTGCCCATATTTTAAATTTTGAATAAAATAATATTTTTTAAAATATTTATACCATTTATTTAGAATATATTTATTGTGGATTGCAGATCGTGGCTACAACGCTAACTTACTCGGTTGTACTCTTCCAAATTTACCTGAGTACAATGAAAATCAGTTATTCCTGCGATTGCAACTGTTCCTGAGAATTTGGATTCAGGGATTGTTAATGCAGACGTATTACCATAGAAATTGGTCCCGTTTAAGTCTATACATAGCAAATATTTATAGGAATCATCTTGGGAAATTTGGATATTGATTCCCAAGTCCTCTGTAAGAATTGTTAGAAATTTGGCTGCACATTTGTTTCAATATAACTAGAAATATTCTTGTCTTTTCAATGTTGAATG
>JAQGBT010006791.1:0-11908 GCA_034698585.1 Disparrhopalites patrizii | reverse complement strand
CTCTCTTTCTCTCTCTTGCTCTCTTAACATTTCTCTCTCTCTCGCTCTTTTAACATTTCCCTCTCCCTTTCTCTCTCTCTTTCTCTCTCTTGCTCTCTTAACATTTCTCTCTCCCTCGCTCTTTTAAAATTTCCCTCTCCCTTTCTCTCTCTCTTTCTCTCTCTTGCTCTCTTAACATTTCTCTCTCTCTCGCTCTTTTAACATTTCCCTCTCCCTTTCTCTCTCATTCTCTCTGTCTCTTTCGCTGTATCTTCCTGTCTTTTGCACTCTTTCGATTTCTCATTCGCTCTGTCTCCCTTTTCCTCTCCATCTTCCCTCTGGTTCGTTTGCACAGAGGCAACATACAGCGCTGGAAAAGTATAGAGACGTCCGGATTTGCTGACGTATTTGTGCATGTCACTATTGTCCCTTTCAGAAAACCTAATGCCTTATTATTTCAATGCGCTTGTACACATAATATGTATATTAATGGAGTTTCCATAGAGATGTCAATCTTTACCACTTCTAGCGATCGCCCCTACACCTGAAACTGGATCCTATTCTTGCTCTCTCTCTCTCTCTGTCTCTTTCCCTCTCTCTCTCTCCTGTCTCTCTCTTCTTACTCTACCATTCAATCTCCCTTTCTGTCTCTCTCTCTCTCTTGTCACATTGATAATGGCGTGTGCCTGTACGATATATACTTTGTTCACAAAACACATCATTGTGTGAGTTGACAAAAAATGAGAAAGCTGACCCTTGTTGTCTTCTATTACACGGCACGATTGCAGTTCAACTCTCGCGAAGAATGAATGAAAATCCCCGAAAATAAGTGCAATTTCCGACCTTTTTGCTCGTTCCCATGTCATTCCTTGAACATTTTACCTTGCTCTGTAATGACGAGGAGAGAAAAGTTGACAATTGACATCTTGGTTCTTGGAAATTTGTTTTTTGGTTTTGGATAAGAGGAGCTCGTTAAAATGACACCTACGTGAACATTTGGATTGTTGATGTGCAGCCCGAGCTTACCATCAAAGTGCGAAAATTGTCCTATCTTTGTGAAGCGATTATGAATACATTGAAAGATAATTTTGAACCTCCAATGATTGAAGGATAAATGAAGTAAAATGAAAGGAAGATTAGATGAAGGGAAAATAACACTCCATACATTAGATGGTAGTAGTACAACAGGTTGAAATATGATAGTAACCCTTAATTCCTCGGTGTTAGTATCCATTGGAGATCAAAAGGAAGATGCATTATAGAAATAAAGGGAAATTTACTACATAGTAAAAAGCATATATATTTCTCCTCACCCAGTTCCATGGGACACACTCGTTTGGCCGTACATAAACCCAGTGGATCTGACAGCCAAGCCGTAGTAGTGATACCGAGACTGTCCACGGGTGCCAAGGCGTCTTGTAGTCAAACCGGGGAACTTTTGACGGATTATCTACGTCGCGTAATGGCCAGGAAAGTTGTAATATTGTAAATAGTAAATGACATTTAAGGCATAAAGATGAAAGATGAAATTACCTTTCCAAAACTTGCTGCATGAAAATATAATAGAGAATAATGAAAACGGAGGATTATCCTATTCGAATTAGTGTGGAATATAAAAATATGGAAGTCGAGCATGACATGAAGAGCAAAAACTTTTAGTTCTTACCAGCATTCACGGGCATCATTCCATGAGTACGGCAGAACTCTACATACTTGAAAAAAGTAAGATCATTGTTTGATAAATCTTTGCGATTATTACTGATTCTGAATCATACAGAGAATTCAAACTTCTCGAGAAGTCATGAAACTGGTAATTATACATATGAGAGGTTCGAAGCAAACCAGCCCAAGTCCATTGGAACAAATTATTGGAATAAGTTTTACAGGAAGCACAAAAAACTGTACTGATATCAATACGTACAAATGGGTCAAAGTTTTCGCCATGGACATGCCCGTCATGTATGTATAGCCTCATCACTGTTTTTCGAAAATCCAGTGCAGCCCGTTTACAAAATATCTCAAATAAGCCATGCATTCCATGGACTTACGAGGGACACTTTGCAGATGCCCCTTGGCTTTAGAAAAGGTGCGAACATTTATGTGAAGGTACTTACAAGGGTACCTCATGGGTGAAGCAGTTCGAGTGCAGTTTTCGTTGTTGACCTCTGAGGTCACTTTGAAGATCGCGCCGGGTGCGATTTTCCTATTTTTTTAAATGGGATTTAACATAGGAAACTGGTGCCACCAGAAGGGTCCCCCCCTTCGCAAATTTTTATTTCCCCCCATTTTACCCCGTGTGTATAATTATGTTTGCAACGCACGTCAAACTCCGGCATATTTTCATCTCTTTATTTCCTCTATCATCTTTGTCTCTGTCTTTGCTCTCTCATTATTGTGCCTTTCTTTGCTCTCTCAGTTTTGTGGCTTTCTTTGCTCTCTCAGTTTTGTGCCTTTCGTTGCTCTCTCATCATTTTTGTTCCTTTCTTTGCTCTCTTATATTTGTCTCGTTCTTTGTTATTAGGTTGTTTTGGCCACGAATACGCGATGGACTTATGCTGGTTTGGCAACGAACACGAACCACTTTACGGGCAGGTTTATACTGTGTTAGGCTGACATATCAAGCAAGAATTCAGGGGCAATATAACACGCCTACACCGGTTTATGTGGAACAAAAAAATCATTTGCGAATGATCATTTGGGACTTTTAGGCTTGTTTGACTCCGAATGCTTCATATGTACAGTACATAAAGTTATTATGTAGTTTCAAAATTGTTCCTTCGCAAGTTTTTAGAAGAGCCAGGAAGGTATTTTGGTCATAAAATGGTCCAAGCAAACTTAAAAAAAATTAAAAACTTATTCCTTTACCTCGGACCTCTCAAACAGGTATTAAGAATATTCGCCGATGGATTACAGCCATATTATGAAAAAATCTCAGTTTCACGAGATTCAGTCTTAGCATTTTGAAAATATGCCCTTCGTGTGTGCGTATACATACATATATTGTGGCCTCACATAACTTTTTGGGAAAATAAAATGAAATAAGTACAATCCACAGGCTAATAAACCGGGAAAATTTTGTTCTCCACCACTTTTAACCCCGAAAAGTTTCAATGAGGTTCCGTGGTCTGATTGATCGTGTGAAGGGATCGCAGGTGTTCCCTTTTGCAGGAGTCTTTATGTACAGGAGGCCGGAGGTCTCAATTATTATTGTATCCTCCAAAAAGCTACACTGTAAAATTTAAATATTTCCGGCTTCTAGCTCTCTATTAGGTTCTCGAAAATTCAAAATATAATTAATATTGATCAAATTTTGATGTCTCCAGAGAAAATTTTGTTTTCTACATCAAATTTTGTTTTAATTTCAAAATTAATTTCGGTTTCTTCGGTGGATTTGCTGCTGCTAAATGATAGAAGTGGTTATTATAAGCAGTATTAATTGAGAATCACAGCAGGGTCATAGCATTATTTGGGGACTCCACCTATAAAAAATCGACAGGGACAGACCAGGTGAAAATTGGTGGATATATTGACATATACAATTTTACATATTTCTTGAAACCTCAGGAAAAAGCCATAAAAGTGGCTACGACAAGTTACGGTTGAGTTCCTTTTGTTTATTATAAATTATTATTTAAAAGTTTTCTCTGGTTCACAAATTATTACCATTCTATCTGACAGTGAAGAGATGCATATCTATATACACATATGACGAAAAAACAGGAATTTCGCATCACAAGTTCACTAATGAGTTCTTTTGCCACACGAGTAAGTGTGACAGCGTCAGATTAGTTGTGCTTGGACGCAACTCAAAGGGTAGGAATTAATGAGTAAAAGCTTGAACTTTCACTCTCAGTGACATTTACCTGATTGTACATAGCATTTCTTGGAATACAGACACCTTCAACGGGCTCATAATTGGCTTGCAACCACAACAGAGTGGCGGGTGTCGAATGAGGCTTTAGGGAAGACGAGCCTGACATCATTGTTAATTCTTCGTCACCTTATCCTTCTTCCTTTGACTGATGTCAACACTATACATATATTCATACATTTATACATACACATATAATACAACTCCACATAAGGAGAGCAAATGCACATGCACTATATGAGAGCAAATGACAACTTTCACCCTTTTTCTGAATGTACGTATAATTATACACATGTACTATGTTATATTATAGGAATTGTGGAATGCAACTTTTTACATACTTTCTTCACCCGAGATTCCCTTGAAATTTCTATGCACAAAAGGTTATTCCCGGTGAATTGCAGATGCTACATATTACATTGGTATTATGCATGGGAAATAGCTTAAATATATTTAAAAAAAATATGCCGATATTCCAAAATGTAGGAAGTTACAGATATCATGGGATTTCAATGTCAATAACAAACACAATTATTCTGAGCTTTGTACTTCATCAAGCATACTTTTTCCTGCCTAGTCTTCAAATAGAATCTATACTTTATCGTTTTTTTAATTGATCAAAGCGATGGATGAAGTAAGATTTAGTGAAAGTCCCTGCTTCCAGTGAAATTCATTTTGCGTACATTTTTTTTAAAAATAGATGCTTCCGTGAATGCCCATGAATAATGACGAGATGAGAACAAGCATACCGTATTTTTCCTTCGAAAACCATTTTCATCCACCTGAATTTAGAAGCTGGAGAATATGCATACATTATCATGACTTAAAAGTTGATATTTTTCACTCATATTGACCTCACTTGATCTACTGGCACATTCAATACCCGATGATAATTTTAGTCAATTCACAGACCCTGTAATTGCACTTGCAAAGGTCGGCTAAAAATTTATAAAAGTCTTGACACGTTCTATGATAAAATACTACTAAAACAATTACGAAAGAATTCACGCAAGGGATAAATGCTTCCACATATCATATTTCTTCTGTGCACGAGTTTATACTTATTATGTTGGCATATATGTATATACGTATACCTATAAAGTATATAATGCACAGGTCAAGTAAAAGCTCAAAAAAACGTGTGTGGCCGGGGTAAAGCGCAACAACCAACAAGGAATTTATTATTACTGTATATATACATATATATGTATATTATATACCTATGTATATTTACAAATGTATACATATATACAAATATCAGTTCGTTGAAGCACATGAGAGCTGATAATTCATCTACCCGAATCGCCTGAACATATTATATATTTTACTTGAATTAGTTACATTATTGAATAAGGCTAAAAAGTCACTAAATAGGTACACATTATTCGCATGTAACCCCCACGGAAATGAAAATGTTTTCACTAATTATACGTGTTAAATTGCTATTTATTTTACTGGGACTGAGTGTCCTAATTCTGGGATGAAATGCACATATTTTGTTATTTATAACTAATTTTTCACGAGGACTAAAAATGTTCGGCAATTATTGAGTCGTCGAATAAAATCCACCGTGGAAACAATCAATGTTAGACAATTAGTAACTATAATAATAATTACACATACCTACAAAGGCTGATCTTCCATAGACGGAATCCCAATAATTATCCAATGGAACTGTTACAAGCACTTTTTTGGGGGGTTTTTATAGACTTCACAATTGGAAGAAAGTACACCATTAATTGACAATTACAGAAGTGAATGTGAAGGACTAGAAGAGGAATTGTGTATAAAATCCTCCCTTTTCCTCTTAGAAGGTTGTGAGAGAGAATGGGAATGAAAGGCTTTCCCCTCACCTGGATGAATGTTGATTCTTATATTCATCCGACTCCGAACTTGAATATTTCCCCTATTCATGGAATGAGGAAGTCTTTCGTATGGAAGAAGTTGTGGAGGGTAAAAGAGAAACGATTGACTGCGTCCGGTGGATGATGCTGAGGACGTGGGTCTGACAAGGGGATGAGAATGTTCGGAGCTATTTACCTGTTATATATATCTGCGCTTGAGAGATTAAAAGCACCACTCCAACTCAACGGAGCTTCCCGTGTAACGGTGAGATTAAAAAAAAAAAAAAATCCTTTCGACCGCCCGGAGTGAAGCGGTACGCATCCTTTTGTGTGACTTTCCCTTCCACCATTTGTGGCTTGCAGGAGTATATTATAACAAACGGAAGATAAAGATTTTTGGATCCCCGGACATTATTAGGAATGAATCTGCCCGGTTGTATTATATATCCTTTTATTAGATACATTTTCCCCTCACAAAATCTTTATTCCATCCTCACATTTTTTTTCTAGACATTTTTGGTCACATTATGCACGTGCGGTGTCAATTGTCAAAGAGATATAATGCATAGACATGGGATTCAAATGCGTCCAACAGTGACAAAGGACAGTGTGAGGAGGAAGGCCATCATCCCATTAGTTTCCCCTAGTTTTTCACTTGAAATGATATCAACAATAAGATTGCACTACTTCTTCAAAAATGGCTATTTATATCCCATTTTTTCTACTACATACTTTGACCGTTGATGAACCACATCAAAATCTAATTCATTCCCAGAGTTAATATCAGGGGTCATTTCCGTGGGGAGATTTGAAAGTTGCCAGGTGTGACCTCATGCATGTAATATGTATTGATGAAAGGGAGGAGAAAGTGACTATTCAACATCGCACTGACAATGTTTGGAGACAACAGTGGATTTTTTGAAGCATTTTGTAATGACATACAACCATGTCTTTCATTCATGTTACAATTGTAGAAAGTATGTATGAATGACACAGTGGTGTTCCCGTCACAATAATGGAGAGGATTCAGGTTGAAATTGTCGGTCCTTCGCACATAAAGAAAGCAAAAAGATATGTTGAAAACCGTGGAGGAAAAATGCGGATGTTGACAAGCTCTTTTTTTTTATATATCCTTCCCTTTCTCCCTCAAATCTTTATTTTGTTAATCATCAATATAGTAAATAATAGCATACAGCTAGCTGACCGATACTACAAATCTGTGCTTGGTTCGGATTTTATTGCATCTCTGGGACTCTGAGGGAAACGTTTCACTCAAATCCGATCAAGATTAGACTTTATAATTATACCGAAGAAGTGTGTATAGAACTGCATACGTATATCTATACACAAAAAAATGAAAATTTAATTTCCGGAAATTTCAAAAAATTCAAAGGGGGGACCCCGCGTAGTCACTAAATGTTAACATGGATTCCGATTTTCCCAAAAAATATTTTCGAGCGTTTAGATTTCAATATTTTTTAGGATTTCTATAGGGAATAATTATTATGGCTAGTGGAAGTGGTCACGGCGCTATCACAATATTAAGTTTTGATCGGTAGCGAAATTCTGTGGATTTAAGTATTTTTGCTGCCAAACCACTGGTGGACTTGCATAATTTTGCATCTAAATGCTGTTTGCTTGCTGGAGTTTTTTCATCTTGAATCAATTAAAAAAATATGGCCAAGCATTCTTCTATAGTCATATACATACATGACTTTTCTGGAAAAACCCTGATTTTGAAATCATGTTTTTAGCAATTTCCCTGAAAACGCGTCATGCACTGCCCCTATAAATTTGAGGCTTATGTAATTTCCCTGTTTTTGGGCCCGGTATGATCATTTTTTCTCATTTTCCCTGGACCCGCCGGGCTTGCAAACGCACACATTTACAGCCCTGCGGTTTAAGCTAATTAGTGTACCTGCTTTGAAATATGGCAATGGAACAATGCGTAAAAAAGGGTATCCTTACTGTGGGTTATTTTTTAACACAAAATGTACTGTTTTCAGATTTACACAATGTGCAAACCCTAGTAGTCAGTGAATCTCTTGCGCATTATATCAGACTCAGATTTCATATGCGATAATTTTATTCATTGAATAATTTTATTCGACTTTAAACACTTTATTAACCGTAATCGTACAAGTAAAGCAGTATTACAAAAACATTAAATTAGTATTTTGGCGCATTTCAAAGGCTGACCTAATTTATCCATCTAATCGAAAGGAAGAAAACAAAACTCAACTACTTTGAGATCTGGTCCGCGGGAGTCATCTTAGTCGTGATAGACTAATCTTCGCAACTTTTGCTCGCACGATGGAGACAAGTTTATAATACTGAAATAAACAAATAAAATTACGTATGTGTATGGCATGACTTTTGATTATTCTACTGAAGGCAAGGCAAATTGAGAAAACCTTACTCATAAAAGTGATGAAATTTCAGGTGAATTCTCATTATTTCATTTTTGAGCGGCTTTTTAAACTCTTGGATTAAGATTTTCACATTTGAATTAGGAGCGGGAACCAATACCCGCACATTTGATGGCAAATTTTCAGCCTGGCTCCCAATTTTAAGGGCCAAAAAGTCGTCAAGAGCCTATAGAATTATTCAAAAATTATTATTATTATTCAAAATTATGTAAACCCTGTATGCAATCTTGTAGAATTGGACAGGTTGTACTTACTGAGCACAGTTCAACCATTGATGTGAGGATCTGGCAAATATCTGCTTGAACCACGCCCTTCGAGTCAATTTTCGCAGATGCAATCACCACGTCTGCAAGTGAACTTATTGACCACAAACACATCTCCTGATCCGCAAATAATGTCGCTACATGAGCCTCCGTATTATCCTTTTTAACGTACTTGAGCAAATTTAAAACAGACAATAGCTGGAGGCAATATCGTGAAACCTGCAACAAAGAAATCCCCGTTAAATTTTCTAAGAACCAATGTTTGGTCTAAACTGTGCTTTCTCAGTTCTTACAAGTTCAAAAGAAAATTTTAGCAGCTTGGCCACAGGTGCGAACGGATTATCAAAAAATTCAGAACAAACACTGCCCGAAATGCCAATTGGCTTCGTGGCATCTCCATTCCTAGAAAAAACAAACTAATTTAAGACAAATAGCTAAGCCGAAAATGATAGAATTTGAATATTGGAAACCCAGAAGTGTAAGGCAAACATATTAAGATCACATACTGGCTGTGCAAGTTTCTCATCAGACCACGGTGTTGGAACTTCGGGTTCACATCATTTGATGAAGCTACAAAATGTGCACGAGGACCACACATACTTTGACCAATATTTTCCATGGTTGCTGCTTCTCTCTTTCTCCTATCTATATCCGCACTGTCAATGTAAGCTCTCAATGACTCAGTAAGCTTCGTGATTTGTTCAAGACAAGATGTCCGAATATTGCTCCAGATTTTCGGAAATCCTCCTATGATTTTTGTAAAATGTCCAACAAATGGTTAGCACGGAAGGGTAAAATATTTTGATTCACATTTGTAAGGAAAGTGTATTAAGTAGCGGGCACCTGGATGACTAAGCGTAAACAAAGCCAACATTCTTTGTTCATCGTATTCTGTGAGCAGCTTCAGATCGAAATAAGCTAATTTTTTCAAGTAGATATTAGACGAAACCATCATTTCTCGCAGCCCCACAGTATTAGACCCAACAGCATCATCAGCAATTCTAAAATGGACTCTCTGAAACATAGACGATGACTTATTAAGAACTTCAACGAATCTCTGTAAATTCTTCCTTTTCAATTTTTAATGTTTTCCGATTTAGTGACCAACCCCACTAAAATACTACACATACATTTGCTGTATAAAAACATTCATTTTTACCTTCGTAACAAGAGATTCCATCGTTAGCCAGAGAGATTTCATGGTAAAAGTCACCAAGAGTTGACACATCAGAACCACAAAAAGCAACTCGGCATCAAAGTAATCCGTAATGGAAGATAACTGACGTTTTCCCGAGTCAGAAAAAGAAGCTGTAGTTATCAAACACACGCCACCGTGGAAGACATCACCTACACAAATTTATACAATACTAGAAGTCGCTGTTAATTTATAGTTGCTTTGAGCAAGAAGCAATTGAAATGTAAATGCCTACCAACAAGTGTGTACACAAGGTACGACAGAATAAAGACATGAAAAGAAAGATACGCCGACTCTTTCAATGTAGGAACGACGATGCTTCGAAGACGGAGGAGGGCCGATGTTTCAATCGAGGGAAATTTCATAATATAATCCACTGTGGACACAAAATTCAGGTAGAAATACAAAGACACCACCCCACAACTGAGCAAAACAAAGGAGTATCGTTCATCCACTCCTTCTACCTTCTCTGCTTGTTCACCGGTAGCAAATGCAGATCTGTAAACACAAATTTACATACACTTTTAATAGATTTTAATAGACTTAAAAGTAGATGAAGTGTCTAGGTACAGCTCACATGAATAAGAAATACCAAAAAGCAATGATTTACATGTGTAAGTAATTTTTCCGACTCATGAATCTCAGGTAAGTGGCAGCAAGTAAAATTCCGATAAACAAATGTGACAGGCAGTAAGAAAAGTTGGTCCAGGTAACCTTCCAGTCTTTCTTCTTGTCACAGGACTTCACCCCTAAATTATCAGGAATAAATGAATGACATAATAGTTGTGAAATTCTACAAAATAACCCTTTATTGTAACAAACGGTTGTATTTAACCGAACAGAAATAAATAGCACCGACATACAAATCACAGTATAAAAAATTAACAACTTACAATGCAGTCGCCGGTAATTGAGCCAAGTGAGAATCCCCAAAGCCACACAAAGATAAATCCATCCTACGGAGAATACGGTGGTAAAAACAAATCGGAAAGGATGTTTAAGTAGGGTCCAAAGTCCGATTTGGGGTAGGTCAAAATAAAAGATGGTACGGTAAAGGTCAAAGAAGATGTGTAGGACATAGCACAATCCATAATGAATTATAAGGCAAAATACAACTGCCGTGAGGATTCGATCCAGCAGAATCTATAAAGGTTGTCCAAAAGTCAAAAGAAACACCATTAATTATTTACTACCAAAATTTATTCAATTGACTAAATACCATTAAAATATTTACTCCAAAAAAAAAAAAACTAAAATCTTACATTAGGCACATTAGCAATGGCAAGATCCCCGGTTACCGGCATAATGGACTAGTTCTTCCAAAGCCCTACTCTCAACGTATTTACAAATTTATCTCACGGAGAAGATTCCCAACGTTCACAACCTCCAAAATCATCCAAGTGATCGGAATAAAAGACAATTTTTTTAATCTAACATTTTCATCAAAATATTAACCAGAAACCTTCATCTAAAGAATATTTCCCTCCAAACTTCCCAACACTTCCAAGAACCGCCGGTCCTTCACACCAAATAAAAATTCTCCAAATGCACTAAAACTCTGTAAAACCCCGCCGGTGGCAATTTATTCTCTGTAACAACGGTCACCAAATCACCTTTGATTACGTTTAACTGCCTTCAACATCACTGATTAAACGTATTCCCTGTTATTTTATTTGAATTCATATAATGAAACCAAAACGTAATTTTTTTTGTGTTACAAGATTCCGTGCATGTTATTTAAATAGGTATGATGTTGTACGTGTGGTCGAAGTCGAAGAGAGATTCACAAACACCCGCAAATAGCAAAGGGAACCCGCCAAAGATTCAAATGCTTTTCAAATGGGACAGATGACGCTGATGACTAAAAACGTTTCCTATCACTACTTTTTTTTTTGCCTTTTTAGTTCTACATAATTTGAGAAAAATACTTCCGTTTTCGATTTTTTTTGAAATTTTTGACATGTTTGAACATTTTTAACCCGCCATATAAGTGATATTCCTAATCCAGTGTATGTAATCCATTCAATAAATTTTAATATTACGGAATTTTAGAAAAATACTTTTAAATTGTCAAAATTTTTTGAAATTTTGGAAATGCTTAAAAATTTTGAACTCCGACAGGTAACTGATATTCCTTATCCAATATATGTAATCCATGTAAAAAATCGTAATGTTACGTTTTCCCCATGTAAAAGGCGATAAATCATTTTTTAATGTAAATAACGCGAATTAGCGTACGCACCAATATTTTAGATCAGCGGTGTGCAACCAGGGGGTTTCGGTCACCCGGGTGACCATTACGAAATTCCAGGGTGACCATTGGCCAA
>JAQGBT010006790.1:0-11911 GCA_034698585.1 Disparrhopalites patrizii | reverse complement strand
AGAGAGTGATGCCTTTTCACTCCTATGTCACTATTTAACTTTCCTGGCAGTACTTTTGCAAATGAGATAAATAAAAAATATTCTGTCCTTCCGTTATCAGAATGTCTATGTACTAAATAGGCTTTCCAAAAAAGTGATCTCCACATTTTTGCTCACTCCCTAAGGATATGTTTTCCATTGAAAAGGGACATTTTTTCATTATATATTTATATATATCTTAAAAAATACGACAAAATACGTATATTTGCCTGCCCTTTCCTCCAGTTTAAACCTATTAGAAAGTATCTATATCAAAAATAATTTATTGTTTTCGTTGCGCATTATTTTGTTATTTCCCTTTCTTTCTCTCTAAAAATCACTCTTCCTCATTAAATCTATTTAATTCAGCTCCAGAAATATGTAGAAAGACCTTATGAACGCTCAATACCATTTTTGATATGTACAAATAATATTATTACGGGGCTTGAATGAGTTTTTATGTACCTCTCCCACTACCTTTGAATGTTGTGTTAAAACCAATAATGGATTGAAAAAAATCACCAATGAGACATTTTTACTTTGTTGCAAGTTATTTGCACAAATTGGTACTTTTTTGCAAATAGATTCACTGGTGGGGTCTCTTTCTTTTACGTGTAGAAACACAGCATGACAAGTGTTCTACTGGACTTGCCTCAACACTTTGCAAAGTTCAATAAATATCCCATCATTGATTTTTTTTTTCGATTGGGTTGTGGGAGACGTGAGTGAACACACCCGAGAAAGGAGAAGAGAACAGCGTGAGTCTTTGTTTTTGTTTTCTTAATATGTACTACAGACTGTCGCTTGAGGTAATACAGTTATACTGGTATTGGGGGAGAACGTTGCATAAGGAAGTTAATAAAAAGGAGAAGTTTGGCAAATAATGCAAATTAATAACTACAATTAAATATTATTACTACAAAGAATACCATGGAATAATTATGAAATAAAATTCGGGTGTTTTTTTTACCTCTTATTTTGTTAAAAAACATCTGACGAAGACAAAAAAAACGAAGTTTGTTTTTGTATGGGATTGTAAACTTTTAGAATGGATCTAATTAATAACAGTATAGGAGTTAAATATAGTTCACCTTTGTTTTTTCATTTTTTTTTGGACGATTAAATGGGTTCAGTGGAAAGAGACAAGGCTTTAAAAATGAGACTAGAAGATGAGTTGGGGTCATTGTACTCACTTTGAGCTTGATGATGGTTGCCATTGGCGACAGAGTTGGTGGGGTTATTATTATTGAGAGCATTACTGTTATTATTCCCGGCACTGGAGCTACGATTGGAGCCGGTGGAACTACTAGTGGAATGTCCAGTGGGAGTCGTTTCATACATCATCTCCGGACTCTCCATCTTCAAACCATGATGATTGCCCGAAATCCAGAAGGAATTATGATTGTGATTTGCATCGATGTAGGTGGCTGATTGAGGAGATGGAGTGGAGTACTCGTAATGATGGTAGGCATTCCCCTGTGGATGTTGGGGGGCTTCCATTGAGTATGACCCTTGACCTCCCCGGAGTGAGCCGGACATCTCCTCATCCCCGGAAATCCATTGATGTGGATACTGCATGTGTTCATATGGGGGATAGATGGACGGGGGTTGGTCATAATACTCCAGCCGTCCGGATCCATATTGGGGGTAACCCTCCAAACTCTTCTGAAGCTGTCCATGTTGATGACTGTGATGGGGAGACTGATGTTGTTGTGGATGTCCGTGCATCTGACCGTTACTGGCATGGAAGGATGCAAAAGGGGGTTGACGGCCGGGGTAATTCTTGTGAGCAAATTCAATGAGCTGCATCACTGGACTACTCTTACAACGCTCATCCGTCGTCATACCCTCACAATCCGTATTCTCCAATGGTGACATTTCCGGTGTCGGCAAATTCACTTGTTGATCCAGGAGACTTGTCAGGTGGGATGGTTGTTGACCCGCATTCGAATGCTCCACTGACTGCCTCACTATGCTCTGTGGCTGCAACACGGATCCACCATTTCCTGTTGTGGAGAGACAGACAAATCAAATTTAACAAATTATCTATCAACATTTATTCTTCTAGAAAGGAAAAACCATTGCCCGAAAAATAACCAGATGCCAGTGAAAAGAGATAGAAAAATACGGAAAAACTGTCTTTCTTTTTCGAAACACTGGGTTTACATTTTTTGATATATCGGCTTAATTTTTTGAAATGTGGGCTTAAATTTTTTGAAATGTGGGCTTAAATTTTTTGAAATACCGGTCTACATTTTTTGAAACATGGGTTTAATTTTTTTTTAAACAATAGATGTATGAACCAGTAGTAAAATTAGGACTAAAAAAAATTGTATTACGGACCGAGCACTAATTTTGTTTGTGGCCATACCGGCAGCATTATGAGAAAAAACGACAGTCGGAGAATGTGTGTAGAGATGCTTCCTATTATTGTATGTACACCGTGTGACAAGAATGCCTGGCCTGCAAATGCAGTTAGATGATGACGAAGCAAGTTCTCTTCCACATCCTTCACCACTATTTTTGTGTCTTATGATTATCATTAAAATTATTTACGCCGTGCGTCAAAAAAAATAAATCTCTTCCAAATTCCACTTGCCGCAAGTTGCCATTCCTCCTGGTTTCTTCTTGAGAAGTACTTATCTCAAATTGTTCTGACTATATTCATATTATTATTACTCTCCTATCTTTCCACCTCTCTCTCTCTCTCTCTCTCCTTCAATAATTCCCTTCCTCCATGTAGTCTTTCACCGCTAAGCTTCTCCAGCATTGCAAATTTTGTTTTAAATTCATTCCTTTTTTATCTTGACTTGTAAAAAGATGGTAGATTTCCCTTCCTTAGCCTGAAAAATGAAATAGATTTGGTTGTTCATGTATATAGGTATATACATATGAGTATATATTTATAGCACTGTATGCGTTTTAGTAGTGGGTCGTTAACACTCCGGCCTGGTACTTCCCTCAATAGTAATCATGTAAACATGTGCTTTAGGCATTCACGCCCAACCAGCAAATGGGATTCTTGTTACTTGTGAATGGTTTCTTTTTTTTTTTAAACGAAGCTCAAATATAATAGTGACACATTTCCCTCACCAAAGTGGAATGTTTACATTACTGCGCTTTATATATACAGTCAACACTAATACTTTATGATAGCCCTTGTAGTCTCTTCATTGGGAAAGGAAACTAGTGTAAATGTGTTTGTGGGCACTAAAATACATTATTAATAGTACATACATACTTATTGGGATATTTACTAGTAGTGGTACACTATATGACAAGTATTAATATGCATATGGAGATTACACGTTCCCCCCACATTCCTATTGTAGGTGCCTATTACTTTCCTTTGAGTTATGTCCTTTGAGGAAAAGTATGGATAATTACCGTTTGGAAGTGTGACACGACGGAAGTCTTTATTGTGATCCGGATCCTGGCTGGCATTGGGGGATGCATCGGGCGTATGAAATCCCGGGAATGTGTACTGCTCCTGATTATGTGGCAAAAACGTATCACTAGTTCGACGTCCAGCCCCTCCAGCTCCTCCGCCAGTACTTCGTTTAGAAGTCTTACGTCGTCTGGGACGATACTTGTAATTGGGATGAGCTTGCATATGAAGCACCCGGAGTCGCTCCGCCTCCTCAATAAATGGTCGTCGGTCTTCCGTTGTGAGACTACGCCATTTTTTACCTGTAGAAACGACAAGAAAAAACAAAGAGTTGAAAAATCCGTATGAATTAAACAGTTTTTATTGCTCGTAAAAACCCATGCACTATGGGGATGCAATTAAGCTTTTTTTTTTACCATTATTAGTATTATAACTACAATCTCCACCACTCTTCCCCATGTTATTTCTCTCTCCTTCATTTGTTATTTCATTGGAAGGGGATCGTCCCAGGAAGACCCGCCACATTTCACACATACACACCAGGGAAGATTGTGAAGATTCTTCCGCAACCGGTGGCTCTCTCTCTCTCTTTGCCTCTCTCAAGGAGGTAACATATGAGTGCCTTGCCATAAATGAATACATACGTGTAGCATGACAAAATTATCATCTTCACACGTGTTTCTTTCAGACGGACAGTTGATGGTGTTGTTATAATAAATTTTAAGCTGTCCATCTTACCCACCATCTCCATAGTCGTACAGGCCTCATTCCTATATGTTAAGTGTAGTAAATTCCCCCTTTGCCCAACTTGTTCCTCGTCTATTAATTATTACCATTACATTAAGGATGAATCAACCTGGCTACTACTCCTGCACAAGTTCCCTCCCGTACATAATTTAATATAATTGGAAAAAATCTACACACAAGCATACACTTTTTACACTTTTAACGTCTATCTTTATTAACGTATTATTTATTACTCTCTCTCTCTCTCTCTCTCTGGCGTCCAAAAAAAAAGGTATGAACATTTCCATTTTTTTTTCATGGCCCTGGCGTACTTCTGGAGAGAGAGAGCAATTGAAGCGAATCATTGCACTCTTCCCCGCCTCTCCCACTCTCTCTCTCAAAACAGAATTTCATCATTACCACTCAACTTTTTGGAGTTCCATCAGCTCATAATAGGTAAGTGGTGTACTGGTACGAAAGCCCATCATTCCTTGGGAATTAACTCCGTTGTTACTTAAAGGTAGCAAGGGAATGGTACAAGATTAGTTAGTTCCTTTTGCATATGTTATATATATATGTGTGTGTGTGTGCATTTTGCTATTATTAGAATCACATAGTGAGAGAGAGACTCATACATATTTCTCCAACGTCTCTGTACATATCTTGACGCATGAAGAGAGACGGATAGTTCATTAATCACAGAGGGCAGGTAATTGTCCAGATAATGCCATGCCGTCAGGGTGTCAATCAGAGAGATGAGATCATTACTCACACAACAGCAAAGCCACCCTGGAGGCTTCGTCCTTCTATTCGGTAGAGAGTTTCTCTCTATGTCTCTTTCGTCTTTATTCTTTTTTTTTATTTATTATGATTTTCAAGATGAGGGCCTTTTCTTCCTTGTATCTTCTTGTGTGTGGATAGACCAAGGAAGAGAGGACTCGTCACCATCTTTTTGCTGGTGACCATTCTTTCGTCTCTCCCTCTCTCTCTCTCTCTCTCTCTCTCTCTCTCTCTCTCTCGCTGTCTCGCTCTCTTCCATACACACGTACAAAATAGACAAATTTCATCTTCATAAGATTGCAACATGTTAACAGGATAATCTTTGAGCGGGTTCTTCTCTCTCTGTAAGTGTGTATTAGAGCCAGTTTTAATGTTTTTTTCACACACGTCTAAGCGTGCATTACTGCCCACAGATTTGTATTCTACGGAAGGCATACAATGAAAAGAAGTGTGTACTTGCAGAGCCTCACTCAAGTGCAAGAGGAATAACATCATTATAGTAATACAGAAGAGAGAGAGAGAGCTCACAGAAATTTTTTGACTGGATTCCATTAACATTCATTTCGTCCCTTAATCCAATTATTATTGTCGCACGTGTCCGCATGACTAATTATTATTGCTCTATTATTCTGGTCGCGTATACACTTCATATAAACACAATTATCTCTGTTTGCATTTCGCTTCCTTCAAAACCAACCTCGGCATTGTTTGGTTCCTGTCAGTGTGATACAGGCCTTATTACTATTATTATTGTAATATTACTACTTACTATCATCACTATCATATCATGTGTACATCCCCAACAGCTTCTACTGACTCACTTTTTTTTTTAATAATCTGGCTGCTCCATCTAAACTCATTAAGTACTCTGGTGCAATAATTACACTCGTATATATGAGGGGAGAAAAAATAAAACAAAACGACAAAATAATAACTGTTATTTACAATAATCAACTCCGATTTCATAAGTTTTTGTCACAGAATGTTTTTTTTATTGTTTGAGAGGACAAGTTAAAATAAATTTTTCCTCGTCGTCCCTTTTTAAAGTAGTTAGTGTGTCAGGATTTGGAATGGGTATAACTAGTTATTTAACAAGATTCGGTGTGCCAATACTTATCTTGGATTTTTTTCCCCAGTTGTTTCTGCAACATGTACTATTTGTGTGGGCAATTATTTTAAACAGGCTTTTTCCAGTGAGCTAAAAAGATAAGTATTGTTTTTTTGCTGATTCGTCTCTCTCTTTCTCTCTCTCTCTTATTCTCCCTGACAAAAACCTTGTGATTTCATTCTGACGTATATGACTTTCCAATTTGTATTCTATGCACATAAGCAGTCAATAAATTGCTTTTAAATAAAGAAAAAAAATATATCCGTCGTACAAAAATAAATATTCCATAGGCACTCGACGCTGATCATTTGCTCGAAAAAATACTCCTTCTAATGAATGCATGAATAATTTTTAGGATATTATTTTCCTCGACGCTATTTTTTTGCGTGTAAGAAGCAATGTCTTGACATGACAAACCGCATGTGGCCCAACCCTGTATTCCAAAGAAAGACCTGACTCGATGAAAGGCTTCCCTCTCTCTCTCTCTCTCTCATTTTTTATTCTTGTCCATCTTGTAAAAATGTTCAATTGTACCTATGTTTGGAGATATTTCTTTAACCCTTTAGCTGGTCAACAGTTTACCCAAGTGTATTAGAATTTAAAAAAAGGACCGTGTTCAATGAAAGCAACCGGTAACGTCTCAAGTGGTCAAATTTTGCAAAACAAAAAGAGAAAATATTTGCCAACTGAAATGTTAGAAACAACATAGAAAAATGATTGGTCGGACAATTGTTTTTGGGGAGATTTTATTGAAATACAAATGTCTAAAATTATTTAGACCGTGTACGCCACCAAAAAAAAGTTTGATTGCAGTTACTCTTTTTGAACTTTCATATACTTATAATTTTTTTTTTTTGGAAATAATATAACTTCTTAAGGAATTCCATATATAAATGTGCAAAAACATAAGGACTGCAATTTTCTCTCTCATTACATTTTTAGTAAACCACGGTATACTTGTACAAGTTTTCATTTTTGCCAAGCCTTGCCCCTTTGCGTGCTTGTTGACATGACACGAGGACAGGCTTTCATTGTTTTGTTTTTGTGGGGGGAGAACGTCGACGCACAGAAGTACGTTTTTTGTGTGTGTGAAAGGGCACAAAAGAGAGAAAGAGAGAAGAAAAAGCACTTTCTACCCGATATTGGTACATTGCCAATGTGTATGTAATATAATACTAACAAGTAAAACGCACACTCAAGTTTACGTAAGTAAAAATTACAAGAACCATATGTAGGCACAGCTTGGACTAATTCATGGAATTTTTTGTCACGAGAAGTTTTTTTTTCCCTTGGAAGAAAAAAAAAAGAAGTAAACAGATATGGTCCCTAACAATAATTTAAAGAGCGTGGAAACTGGAAACAAGTCTATACGCATGAATTGCAGTGAAAAAGTCTGAAAAAAAGTGATTTTTAATCATGCTTTACCTCCTATATTGATACGAGTTAAAAATAGAGAAGGAAAAAATTCCATATAAAAAGGGAGAAAAAGTCAAGAAAAAATATTCGTGCTCATAGCGCAAAAAAATTTATTATGACAAAACATGAGACCCCATTTTTGGGGGGGGGGCCTCACCTCCTCAATTTTTTTTCTTCTTCTAAATTTTACTAGCTCCGCTACTAACTTATACTTACCCAAATAATAATGATGCTTAACTTACTGGTTGGTATGTGAGTAATTATGATTATGAGCACTTATATGGGAAACGGCTTTCTCGTGTGTGTGTATTGTAGAAAAGAATGAGAGGGTGTAGGAGCCTATTTAGGGTGACGGTGTGTGTTTTCCACATAAAAAGTGTCAATAGTAATATACTTGGCAATATATACGCGAATGTGAAAGTCCTGTGGAAGGGTTGTACATATGTATCGTACAGGGAGAGAGAAAAAAAATCAGAGGATAGAGTCAAAACTTGTGGTTTTTCTTTGTGTTAAAAAAAAGGGAGCTTCTTAATAATGATAATAATATAGGAAATGCCATCTTTCACTTGTACGTAATTTCTCTTAGCTGATGAAACGTCATTCACCTCCCAATATATATACACACATAGTTAGTAAGTTTTTTTTTTGTTTCTATCTCTCTCTCTCTCTTTCTTTCTTTTAAAGGCGGAGAATATAACGCATGTGTTAAATCTCATAGTGAGGTGTTTTTTTTTGTAGGGGGAGGTCGTGTGGGTTTGATGAGTAAGTTTTACAGGTCGGACGCGGCCCATTCATCCTCTTTGAACATGACGAGATGCTCTGTAATCATAATTAAAGAAGGTTCTTTACACGCTGCCGCCGACGCTTTTCATTCTTTTTTACCCCTTTTACTCCTTTCTCATATCCCAACCAATAGAGTATGTGGTGGAAAGAGCCAGCCCTTTTTCCACATTTACTCT
Source organism: Disparrhopalites patrizii (assembly GCA_034698585.1). Lineage (NCBI taxonomy): Eukaryota > Metazoa > Arthropoda > Collembola > Symphypleona > Sminthuridae > Disparrhopalites > Disparrhopalites patrizii. The sequence continues at coordinate 3,516 of JAQGBT010006790.1, read as the reverse complement.
AACTCCCTGGTGTGAACGTGGAAAAAAAAGCCCACCACATACAGACGAGTCTCTCTCTCTCTCTCTCTCTCTCTTTCTCTCTCTCGGCTTAACTACTTAGTGCTTACATAAAGTTCCACTTCTTTATTTTTTTTTTGTCAGAACCGTCATCAGAGCCCACCTTCGGCTTAAATATCATTCTTTATTATTTTTTTTACCTTTTCCCCCTCAACTACTGGCACGTTGGTATTTTTCATAAGGCAGTTAGATGTAGGACATGTCGTTTCATAATTCCCCCTACGGACTCTTCCTCCCCGATTATCGCCTTTAAAATTACCGATTCAATGATGATAATCATGTTTTGAGATGTCTGTGGTATAACACCTACGAGCTTGAACATTTTTTTTTAGGAGAAAAAAAAAATTTCTTGTGTATTTCCCTTCCATTATTCGTGAATGGTGGTCAGGGCAAAGACAATTAATGTGGGAAACCAGTTGGAAGAGTAATCAGATTGTAGTGTAATGTGACTGGTAGTAATTTGGCTGAAATCTAAAAAAAAAAAAAAATTTGTGTGTACGTAGGCAATTTTTGGGGGTACTACTTCTTATTGTGTGTGTTTTATGGAATTTAATTTGGAATAAATGTTTAATAAATACGGTATAAAAGTGTCTTTCAGCCCTTTTTCTGTAACCAGAAGTCTATGGTACAATTACTGAAAGCACTTCGGCATTTCACTTTGTTATATAATGTTCTATACACTTCAAAATGTGGCAACCTTTTTCTGTTAACCTAATTTTTATCTCTCTCTCTCTCTGAATTCGTCACCTACATTTCATTCCCTCGAATGTGATTCTGGGTATTTTTTCAAAATATTTACTTATCGATATAACCAGACAGTCTGGCAAGGTTTCAAGTATTTAGTATTTAGGTAATACCGTAATACAGTATAATATTGTCCAAATACCCTCTGGTGACACTCAATGAAATGGCGCTGGTTGTCGTCAATATCTGTTTTTTTTATTACCGCCATCACTACTACTATAAAGAGAGGGATATAATTGAAAGAATTTTACTTGAAAAAAAAAACAAATTTTTATTATTTTCTACCTCTTTCCGCTGATTGAATACAAAAACCAGAGAAAACGTCAGCAAAGTAGGAAAAAATCTTTTTACACTCCAGTAAAATAGTAACAAAATGATTTCACGAAAACCTACAAAAAATTTTTGAAATTTATAATAGCAATATGAGAAAGGCAACACAAAAGAAGAGGAAAATCAAGGAGAAAATCACGTAGAGAGAGAGAGAGAGAAAAACGAGAGTGCACGAGGGAAATTTCGAGATAAAACTCATCCTTTATCACCTTTTTTGCCATTAGCCTAGAAAAATATTGACACGATTATCCCCACTACAACTGCCGACATATAATAGCTTGTAGTATCCAGTAATTCGCGTAGATACTCTGCCCACAGGGATTGGCAATAGTGATGGGTACTACGGCACAAAAAAAAAGATGAATTGCGTGGACAAAGCCCTATCATTCTCAATTTGTCAACATTGCCAGGAATGATTTTTTTTCTTCCTTGCCTGTAAAATATGTGAATGAAGATTCTGTTTACGTTTCAGGGGAGAAGATAACCCCCAAAGCTGACCATCCAGGGTTCTTTTGTAATCAATCATGCGAGTTTCTGTAGTGTGGTGGACGGAACTAACGTGTTTCAAGCATGGATGCAGCAGTTGCGTAAATATGATAATTACTACATATATTACTGATTTACGTAACCAAAGAGAGAGAGAGAGAGAGAAAGAGACAACAGACAGAGAGACAGAGAGTGAATCTGTGACACAGAAAATGGAGAAAGAAGGGGTAAGCCTTTTGGACTTTCTCATATTTTAAATTCACGCGCTTCAGGCCAAAACAGTGTGAAAAACAAAATTCAATCCAAGTTGACAAACACTTTGGGGGCATTAAAAAAAACTTTGGTGGATCACTGGCCTAGTCGAAATATTCTATTATTTACATGTAAAGGACAGGGATTTGTGCGAAGTAAATACAGCCAAGAAAGGAGCTTGTGATGACAACGAGCCAATTAAAACATTACACAAAATGAATGAACAAACAAGTGGAACTTGACTTGTAGTGGGCGAAGGAAAGGGAGGATAGATAGAGAGAAACAGAGAGAGTGGCTGATAGAAAGAGAAAAGGAAAGAAAGAGAAAGGGAGGGAGATTTAAAAGAGAGAAAAAGAAGGAAGGAGAGATATTGGGACCGAGATAAAGAAAGAGAAAGAGAGAAACAGAGGGAAACAGAAAGCGAGAAAGAGAGAGACAAAGAGAGAAAGAGAGAGAAAGAGAGAGAAAGAGAGAGAAAGAGAGAGAAAGAGAGAGAAAGAGAGAGAAAGAGAGAAAGGGAGTGAGAATGATTGGCAAAATGTGCGGCAAAATGTGTGGAGAGACTAGAAGGAACAAATATGGATGCATCTCTACTCAGCAGATTTTGCAACAAAGTTGATAAATACATTAATTGATGTTCCATTTATGCCCTTTCGTTCCACGTACAATATGCAACTCTCTCGTGGATTTAATAAACTCCCACAAAATGTGAGAGACATGATCTCTCTCTGTCTGTCCGTGCCTCTCCCTCTACCACAATACCGTATGGAGCTATAGGCTGTAATAAAGCGGCTTTAAAAAAAAAGGTCTTATAAATACATATAGAGACAGGGACGTCGAAGGCAAGCACGCACACACACGGTGCCCCTCATGGGCCTTCTCGTATACACCTTTGGACTCATGGACCCCCTCGTTGTAATTAAAAGTGAAAGTTCTCCCAGCACGGCTCAACCTCTGCTCTCCTCTCCCAACTCAGGAAAAAATCCCTTCTGCTCATTTAGAAATCAATGAAATTAAATATTTTCCCTTATTAGGGGAGACCTTCCTTGATTTCCTTTTTTCTTCTTCTTCTTCCCTTCAACCACAATACATTACAACTGTGTCATATCCACATACTGCACACTCGCCTAATTTTTATCAGTATGTAATTTGATCTTTCAACTTTCTTTGATTGGGCTCTTTCATTCCCTCTTCCCATTTTTCCTCCATCCATATTTATCCATATTCTCTACTAGGAAGCCTTTAATACATGGTGTGACAATGTCCCTTATAATTAGGATCTCCTGTAATACCACTTGTGGTGCAAAGGGCAGGATATGAAGGGAAATGAAGGGAAATCTCCTCAAATTGTCTATCCTACTGGTGCTTCACACCAAACGTTGATTTGTAGGAGGGGAGCACCATTAATCTTATGTATATACTTATGGCAACAGATAGGGAAGAAAAAGTAAAGCGGAAACTGGTTCGTAAAAAAAAACTCAGCCAAATATTGACGACCAAGTTCATGGGGAGCGCCACGTGAGGTCAAAACCGTAAATAGTTCGTATGAGCCTTGACAATACCACCAAGTGCCAATCGCTTGTACCTATAATTTATCCCAGGTCCATGTATGCATGTAATGTTTACGAAACAAATATTATTCTCTCT
>JAQGBT010006789.1:0-11912 GCA_034698585.1 Disparrhopalites patrizii | reverse complement strand
GTTCTAAAGATGGCCGGGGACTCGCTTTGAAATTTCTCAAGATGGCCCGGGCCATCTTTCGAGTGATTACGGTATGCTGAATACACAAAATAGGCTCTATGTAGAAATTTGGGAAGATGTATTAACAAGAAAAAACACCCAGCACTGAGACAATCCTAAATGGTGTGCAAACTTTAGTGTAGAAAAACGTTTGATAATTCTTCTGCTTCAAACGGTCTCGCATTAAACATGCGGCAAATGTCTCCAGATTATTTAAGACGGAATGCGTTAGAATGAGATTATTTGCTTGGTACGTAGAAAAGCATTTTTACCGTGTATTTTTGATTGTGTGAATTCGCAGTTGTCTTAATTTATTCCTGTCCAGCCATAGGGCAAATGTAAAGACAAGTTTTAAGAGCAATTTCTGATCTGTATGGCAAACAACACAAATACCCGATGATGCGTTTCAAAGAAGTCATTAAACACGTGCACATTCTGATGTGATTTAATCTTGACCAGGAGTTAAGGCACATAATTTATCTTTTTTTTTTACTCTGCTCTCGCTACTGCCTCTACTCTTTTTTTTAGTGTAATGCCTTCGTAGGTTAATGATGTGGATGAATTTGTATGAATTTGAATACATTGAAACTTTAATGTGCAGTACGTCAATGCTAAATAACGAAATACGTATACCTAATACCTACTAACTAACCAATTCTTGCGATGTGCATACTTGCATCGATAATGCTAACCAGTGCTGAAAATGCATTAATGTAACATTAACATTACCCAAACTTACAAACATTATTGTTAAATAACTTCTATAAACGTTTAAAGAGATTGTGTATCCCTTCCACAGGTCCTGTACGAAACGCCTATTTTATTTATCTTGAATCTGCTTTGCATAGGTATATATACAGATATATAATACCGAATTATAGGTATTGGGTATTATGCGGGTCACGCAATCTCGACCTTTCTACTGCATTTTTTTGGAAAGCCAGAACAATTCTAGGTACTAACCCTGGGTAACAATTAACGTTAGTAATGCCGGAGGGGTAATGTAATATATTGAAAATCGTTTATTGTTTTGCCATTCAAAACCTTTGTGATGTGATAATAAAAAAAGGAATAGCTAATGTTCTGTGTGAGTCAAGCGGTTGATTTCGAGACCAAATAACATGTTTGCGGGTGCAACCAATTTAATTTGTTTCAGATTATGTGGCAATAATTCTAGGATAATTAATCCCAGGAGAGAACAGGCATCGTTGGATTCAAAATTATAATTGCTTGTTGTTTTATCAGTTCGAAATTTTTTATTGTTAACATATTATGTAATTAGATAGATTCCTTATAGCATGACATGAATCAGTTATTATTATATGTATAATCGCATTTGCGAACATCGTCACGAATTACATTGTTGGAATTGTAATATGGAAAGTTGTATTATACTTAGTAAATGCGTAAAAGGGGATACAAAGAAGGATAACTAGATTGGCAATTCCTAAAATCCTCCAGACATTGTGTTGTAAATATGAAGGCGAGGGACTACATTACAAATAACCAGTCCCTGTAGGTCGACGATTTCTTTCTTTAATTCTACACAATACACGTAAATAGTCAATAGTAAGGCAAAAAGGTTATTATTACCCCTATTATTGCGAATTATTGAAATTCGATAGGGTCATAGCAGTTGGACTACCCAGTTTTTTGTATACTCATACAAATGACTTTTTTTACACCTATTTACTATTTCGTAAAATGTAAGACAGCATCTGCATAAATATGCTTTATCATGAAAGAATTAGAAAATAGAGGTAGATACATTTTCTGGCTATTAGTGTAGTAATGCTGACGTCTTTTAGCTTACGAATATATTAATTCCTGCAATCCAGTTCCAACGGAAATCGTAGTCAAAGGCAATGATCATTTAGTGAGGCAAGAGACTCACTAAAAAAAATTCTTCTGAGTTTTTTAGTATTGCATTAGTTTCCAAATGTAGGATCTTCCCTACATTCCTTGACATTTCATTTGTCCACAGGTGGTGGCATACATAGATACGCGTGTATAAGTTATTAGTAGTATTAATTATTACATGATAAATCGGCGGGTACATTTATTGGCTATGTTAATTGCAGCTAAAATCTATACTCTTGAATAAGTCGTAAATTCTCTGGATTTTTTATTTTTTTTATACAAGTGCCAGGAATAGTACCTGAAATATTCGTATAGTTCAAAAAAATAATTACCTACATTTTATAGGGTAGAATTTTCATTTCATCTTTCCTATATACTATTCGCCTAGCATCTACTTTTTTAAACCTTTTTCCTAATTTATCTAAATTTTATGTACATTGAGCAGTCAAATATTCACAGTCCTCAAACGCAAAACGCAAGGTAATTACTTGAACCTCATTGAACAAACCATTCATTTTATAGTACCCACGGACAATTATTGGACATAACACCATACCATTTGAACTTGTTTACTTACACAATAGGATCATATAATGTATATGTATACGTAGTATACCTATATACAGGATTAACTGAATATGAGTTACTTACAATATAACGCTAACGAGTAGTAATACTTACTAAATGCAAGGCAATAACGGACTTCAATTAATAATACAAAACCATTTTTTTGCTAGTAACATTAATCAATAATCATTAGCCAATCCATCGTTCCTCCCAATCCTTATTAACAATAATTAAGATATTACCACAAATATTATAGATAACATGACATGTTTGATTTGCCTTGACATTCAAAAGAATCACTCGTACAAATGCTTCGCTGGCCATCATTCTAACATGTCACTTAGAACTATAACTACTTCATCTTCCTAACTCCATTTTTTTCATACTATTTTTCATAAAAAATGCGACTCAGATCAAAAGCATATCACATCGTCAAATTGAATAGTAAAATTTGAAGCACAGTACCTATACATTGATTCCCTATATGTAGGTATAGTATAAACACTTCGTTCCGCATACGATTCGCGGGAGTAAAACCCTGCCTTCACTAAACAGTTTTTCCTTTACAGATTTGTTGGCTTTAAATTATTATTTACTCTACCTTTCATCAACAAGGTTGTATTAAATTAAAAACATGACATCTTCTGTGTTGCATGACGAATACGATTATTTTTGTTATCACAATCACGATAGGGTCAGTAGTATGTTGTCAAATACTTCAATTTCGACAGATACTTTTACACAAGTTTCTGTACAAAGTATACAATTGAAAACTAGCCAAGACTGTTCATGGCTTATCAATTTTCATTCTTTTCTTTGGTTCAAGCAAATGCACTGGCTACTTATTAAATAGCCAAACTGCTGTATAATTGAATTATTACCAGCCATTTTCTGTTTGTTTTAAAAGCATTGCAGCCTGTTTTTTAATCAAAATTGCAACAGTTGTTTTTAACCGAAGTAACCCACGTCCTAACTATCATGGAGTCTTTACAGATACTCAGAACTATGACTAAAAGTGTTCCTATCCAAGCATTACAGCCGGGACGTACTACACGCGGGAACAATTGGTCAATCAGCCATACTTCACTCACGGCAAAATGTATTACATAAATAAATAACAGAGAAGCTGAAATGATAGCAATTGTTAATATTTCTATTTAGTGTTAAAACCATGAAAGAACAGAACTGTTAATTGAAGCTAATTACTCCCGTGCTTTATATCAATAAATAAAATACATATGGACTAAGCAGTTATCCTTAATTAATTAATTTTATATGTATGTATATGTACATTCAGAGCAGGAATAACACAAAGAGCTATAAAATCTCGAAATTTTATTTTTGGGGCTCAGCATATTCAGTCTAGCCGAAACACGCCCTAAATAAAGAAATTCAAAAAGCTATTACGGCAACAGAAACTCGACGAAATAAGATTTAGAGCTCGGGTATTTCATTGTACATATCAGTTACGAGTTCATGACTACTATTAACAGTACGTTACACGTTTAAAGAAGGTTAGAGTTGTATTTGTCTACTGATGAAATGTTCCAGACTATTGGATCAATGTTGACTGAAGAACAAAATGTATGCGGCAGCGGATGGCACATTCAGAGGCAACATTGCACAGACTTCTTGGTCGTCAAATTTTGCCCAGCTTCTGTAAACGAATTTAAGAGCATGCATTTATCAATATCATGTTTAAATTTTGCTAACATCAACATGTCAAGCACATGAATAATAATTGTGAAAGTCATTTGCACCTTGTGTTGAACTTTCGACAATAAGCAGTGTAATGTCCAGAGTCCATAGTTCCATAATGGTTGGAAGTTCCATATAGTTGGTACCTCCACGACGCTAGGGAAAGCATTTGTTGATCTGGAACTAATCGCCTTAAATCCAATTCGTCAACTGGGAAGTCAATTTCTGTTATTCTCTTTTTACAATACGAATCCACGTAAAAGCTGCAAGTATAAGGACAAATTCAGAAATACTAAATCAATAAAATTTCCGGCGATAAGGACACCTGTTATGAAAGCTGATGATAGATGCCCAACCTATGCATGTTGCGTATGGCGCATTCCAAACAAGAAATAACTGTGGCCATAAATGATTAAGCCGCTGTAAGCTCAGTAACGCGCTTAAAATATGATTGTACAAAATAACAGTATACTAAAGCTACAGATACGTGCAGATTTCATTAAAAATAATAGAATCGTAAAATGAATAAAATGCTACCGTTGAAAGTGTATTATTAAAATTGGTGGCAATCTCCATAAGTCAATTTTCTTCTTGGCTCTTCCACTTTTCCTACAGTTAGCACAGCCCCAGTCGTTTATTTCTTCTTCCGCTGTATACAAGTCCAGACATTCCTGTAACCATAAACAAAAGAAACATTTTACTTGTGACACGAAAAACAGTAACAAGACGAAAAACCTTTAATAAGTGTTTAAAATTTTGCAACATAATTTTTACGGAAATTCTCACATGCAGTGTATATATTTTCCCAGGCATTCGAGAGTCCGGAATCGGAATAGAAAGTACAAAAAATGTATCAAACGTTGTTGACGACTTTCCACAGCTAATACATTTAACTGATGACTTCTGTTGCCCGCAGAATAACTCCGTAATTATGGAATCGTTTGAGTTCTGAAACATTTACATTCATCAAATCAGTAACATAAGTTTAAGTAGTACACATTCCAGGTTCCTTTAATTAATTTAATTAATTAATTTAATTAGTTTCAAGTTTAATATCAATTAAAGAAGCACTCAGGCAAGTCCGTACTGCGAAAACTCATCAACTTTACTATTGTACAGCTCCTACTGAAATACTGAAAAGCCAAATTTTATAAGACATAGGAGTAGGTAGTTAGGGAGTAGGTACGCTTCACGTAGAAACTAATTCATACCAAGTAATCCTTCCACGCTATGTCTGCTGCTTGTGAAACAGGAAGACCATCATTTTTCTGCTCTTTCAAGGGTTGCTTTCTGGCCTATAAACGATAAAATCACGACCATTTAACTATTTCCGGACACAGTACATAACGAACAATACGAAAAACCGGGGTACTGGTAACAACACAATGAGTAGTATGTACTATGTACCTTGTTTAATTCTTCGTGCATATGATCCAGCAGAAACGTAAGAAATTCATGCGAATCTTGCTGTTCAGAAGACCGGAATGTCTTGTTAAATTTTCCAAAGGCGGTCTGAAAAATAAATGTTTGTCACTTATACAGAGAACTAAACAAACATCTTACGTAAATAATAAATACCAACTTTAATGCGCAATACCTTCAAATCATGCAATCCAATCGATCGGTGACCCTTATTCATCTCTATTATTGCTCTGGCTACTTCTTCGGTAACTTCGCCTCTGCTTGGTCCACGCTCTTTATTCAGTTCTTTCCTACAACACAAACGAATATGGTATCCCACAATGTCTATCAATTAACAATTAACCAGGTCAATCAACAAAAAACCAACCTGTGGGTATGACTCAAAAAGTAATGAACGAGAGTTTGGGTGTGGTTGATACATTGCATTATGGAGTTCATGTAGCATGTATTTCCCAAATTTTTCAGCCCCGTTTCGGCTTTCGCAGTCTGAAAATTGTTCAAGAGTAAAAACCAAAATTACTTTTTAAAAATAAGCGTCTCCTCAAATATTCATATGACGCAAATGCACTTACACTGCTGACAACATCAAAATCTCTTCTGCGAATGTAGTCATTGGCAAATGACCTACTGGATGGTTTCAAACTCCTATTAAAATCAGGTCTAGTACTTGACGAGATATCATCATCATAAACTTCTGTCGAGAGCTGCGAATGAGAAAAAACGTTTGCACCCAACACAATTACGAAAAGCAGGCACAGATAGACAAAGACAATTGTATATAAGTGATACAAATCCCAAGAACTACCTGAGAAATATTTGGGTTGGAATGCGATCTTTTAAGAATGGAGCTTCTTGGAGAGTCAAAATCGTCTTTCAGCTTCTGAATTGTTATTTGCGGACTACCACCAATATTTGCACCGACAGAATTATCTGCTCCGGGGCTAGTATTAGTTCTTGACCGTGCAGGTTTTGTCTTTGGATCAGGAATAGAGGGTTTTGCTTGCACAACAGATGTGGGAGGACTCAAATCATTTTTTATTACAGTTAACTTGGATTCATCTTGACTAAGTGACCCATTGGTAGGCTCCTTACTGTAACCATTTACTAATCCATTGTCTTTGGAAATTACTTTCGGAACTTCGGCACTACCAGTGCCATTATTTAAGGGAGATTGCAAGTCTGACCCATGGTTAACAGTTGGCAAATCATTCTTAGGGATAGAAGGTGTTCTAGACGGAGTGTTACTATGTGATAGACTGCTATTATTATTGCCGATATTTGCATTACCATTGGTGGTTATTAATGTACCACCATTATTTAACACAGGAAGACTTTCCTCATTAGTTCCGTTTTGACTTGTTGAATATCCATTCACAATTGGAGTCACCTTTGACGCCGAAGGTTTAGTTGATCTGTCAAATTTTACTGAAGGAAGAGGTTTAGTATCACCGTTGACGACAATTGTAGTGACGTTATCGGAATGTGGTTTTGCGGAATGCTGATTAGACCTATTTTTCAAGTTGGACTGCTCTTCATCCAATTCAGGATAAGAAATTTTATTCATATCAAATTTCGCGTTGGTGGAAGCGGCAGTTGACCCTTCCTTCACGTTTTCTGGTTTATTTACTAAGGTTGGGTACTGGTAGTATATATTTCGTAAGCCACCCAGAATAACGTACGGCTTCGATTTGTATTTGGTATCGAAATCCCACTATTAAAAATACAACAAACTGAATCAGTGCCTCATTTAAGAATGCCTTGTGCAATGTCACATAGAAATATCATACCTGTGTAATAGCGTCGTACACGACTTGCAATGCCTCGCCTTTCCGCTCGAAGGAAGATGACCAATCATACAAAATAATTTTTTCAAATCTGCCCCTTTTCGTCCAATCTACGTAAGACCCAGGGTAGTTCGTTTTCAAACTTTCTCCGATTTTATTCGCGGTTAGCCTAAAAGCAAAACACTATTATGACACTTTCTAGCAAACATTAACATTTTCGAAAACGGTAAGAGCTTCAAAACAGCCTACCCTTTCACGAGCATTTCACTTGGCACTGATATACAATTCGGATGGTCCACATGCGCGTTTACAAAATCTGATGCAGCCCTGCAGTCGACTATTAAAAGCGGCGTAGACCTTTGATCAATAAGATTTTTCAATTCTTTTGGTGTCAAATCCCCAGCCGCATTATCGTTTTGTAAATCTTGATCATGACAGTTGTTCAGTTTCTGATGAACTCCATTCATCCCAGGCTTTAATTTGGTTTCACCTTTTTTCTCCGCAGAAGCTGGTTTCGGAGTCAAATTATCGGGCACAACTGCAGCAGACTCCAGCTTCTCTGCCAACTGATTGCAATCATACCGCTTGGCCAAACTGTCACTTAGTCTTCTGCATTTTACAAAAACTTCTTCCAATTTCTTCACAGTGTGGATTTTCTTGTAGAATTCCTTTTCAGTATTAGGGAGTCTTGCACTTTTTAGAGCATGTTGAACAATCGCCAGGTATTTCATATATTGAACGTAGGCATGTTCTTCATCTTTATCCCGATCTTCTCGTAGTGCTGCATCAACCAGTAGTTTGTCAGCAGACTGGAAAAGTTTCTTAGGTTGTTCATTTAGAATGGTAGAATTGACGGTAGCTATTTTGTTTAATTCTTCTAAATTCTTAGCTAGGTATAGCTCCTTTGCCTTCATTTTGAGGATTGAAACCAAAGATCTTCAGGTTACGGGGTGCTTTTACCTAACCAAAGGGATAATACAGGTAATGTTAGACTGACTTAAAAAACACATATAACATTATTTTTCAAACTTTCTCATTCTTGTTCACTATAAAACTTGAAACCACTATTAAGTAACTGCTTTGGTTCTTGCAACAATAACTTGTTGAGTCAGAAGCTAAAATAAGCCCCATCATTAGTCCTCACTTGGTGTTTACAATGGTGAGTATTTTGCAACTTGTCAGTTTCTGAACCACTATACGTACAAGAAATACAGAAATGTGCTGACAGATTAGCAAAACTCAGGTTAGAAGGAACAAACAATACACCTATATCAAGTTCGTGAAACGGATACCCGTTTTTCTAACCTGTTCGTAATGTGCCAAGTTCCAAGAGTTAACCAGGTTACCTATGTATTTCTATTTTAGTGGTCTACAGTGGACCTGTAAGCACTAAGCACACGTAAATACGTACATGTTCGGTAAATTCTAGTCATTACCTCACTTTTCGATGCCAAAATAATTATTATCAAATATATCCTACAAGGCTATCCTAAATCCACTCAATTATCATGTGCGGCACCCGCACGTAATAACCACGGATAAAAATGTTAAGAAACATTCTTCAATAATACCACAAATACTATGAAAAAAAATTTGTTACATGTAATTACTTTACACACCTTTCCACGATCTCTTGACTTTGGAAACCCAGAAAAAAACAGTCGTGCATTTAAAATGTTCCGGAAAATCCTAAATTCTCTTGCTTCCGCCCCCCGTCACAGGGATTTCGTAAAAATAACGTGATTACATATTTACTACGGAGTCTAGAAATCAAAACAAAAAAAGGAAGGATGTACAGAATTAACAATTAAATAACACATCAACCAAGGTTTACATTTACACACTTATCTAAACCGACCCCATTTTCTGATTAAATGGCCCAGCCTGTCCAAGATGAGGAATGAGAGAATAGGATACTAAAATTAATACGTAGACAAATACCAAACTAACCAACAGTATCTAAATGATCTAAATTTGCTTCAAGGAAACATTTTTATAAGTGCGTATCTATATATGTACACACATTTTAAATGGGAAATAAATCATATGTAACCCTTTACCAGACATAGCCGTATTACAAAAGCCGTCAATGGACCATGAGTTGACCCGTTTTTTTTTTTTTTTGGTGGGTGTCGATTATCTTCCAAGGTGGTACAAATTTTGGCAATCAAATACAGACACGATATGACGATATGAATGAATCTTCACTAAAAATAACTAAATAAATTACCACTTCAACAGTTAATTCACGGCCTACGTTTTTTTTGGAGGGGTTGAAAGAATAACACTTCTTTTTTTATACACTTAATATACTTATAAAAAAAAGCTTAATGATTACAAAAGTTATACATAATAATTAAGAGCTTCAACGATTTTTCCTTCTAATTCTCTCTCCCATTTTCGTATTTTCAAATATCCTCCTCTTCTCTCTCTCTCTCTCTCTCTCTTGTAATATAATCAAAAGAGAGGATGAATCACTTGTCCAAGGAGAGATATGTATGTGCCTTGTAAAGGGGAAAAGAGCCAGACGGCTGACATTGAGATAACACTATGCTCTATGAGCCGCTCAGGGTCGCCTTGTGAATGGCAGGGAAAAGGAACGAGAAAATTCATTTGATGGAGAAGAAAGTGCGGGAAAAGGATTTTTTGAAATACAAAAAATTATTTCATTTTTTCAAAAATGAAAACATTTCCAAAAAAGTTCTTTCAAAACTAAACCTTAATTGGTGGGTTTTTTTTTTTTTTACTTTCAGAAAGAAATAATTTCGTGTTCTCCCAACTCACGTCCAAGTAGTTTTTCAAAAATTTTAAAGGTTGCACCTGGAAATTGGAAAGAAAATGGAATCTGAAACATTTGGTAATTTTTTTTTTAACATTTTAATTGTGGTTTCAATTGTATTGAGTTGAAATAATGATCAACATTATCAACAAGTACAACAAACGCGACGAGCCTCACGTTTGTTGCTTTCGACCGATTGTCAGATCAGATGCGGTGCTCGTCAAGTCGTCAATAATAAACGTTGTATATGACATCGAGAAAACATGAAAATTGTATTATGAAATGTTGAAGAATATCATTTTGAATGGTGTTTTGAGAGAGATTTGAGTGTTTGAGATTAAATTTTTGAGGTGTTGAACAATGAAAAACTAGGTGAACAAATTATGATAATGATTTTCGTATTTCTGTTTAGGTTTTCATTTTTCCTATTCTTTATTATGGATTTTTTGACATTTTACATTTCATGTCGTCTGATTTTTCGTTTGTTTTTGTGCTATTTTCGCAGAACTTCAGAGCCGGTTCGAAGATAATTAATATGTTCCTACTCTCAGCAGACTCAGCACTACAACTGCACCACTCGTGTAATTGTGCGAATGAAAATAGTTTTGATGAGTATATTTTTGATGACTGTATATTTTTTACAACTCCCAGTATCGATTTTTATTATTTTCGTAGAATTAGGTAAATAATTGAAATTGTGTCCATGTTTTTATGATTATGACATTATGACAGTTCTGGTTTAATATTGCTATGAGTCGATTCCATGAGTTCGGTAACTCGTAATAACTAGACGAATGCCGAAGAAGGGCTCAGAGTAGACATATCCGAGCTAAATCAGACATTTTAGTAATTCGTCGTTTCAGATCACAGAGAGAGTTTAACGAATGCTTGAATGACACTTGATAATAATATGTAATCATATTTGTTGTTTTTTAGTGTATTGATGTTAACCGAGTCCACCGTGCAAAGGCCACCTGACAGTTGACAGTTGACTTATAAAATGAGGGGAAGAATGAAGTACGTATTACCCGGTCTAATTTTAGTAACTTGCGTGCATTATGGGTACCGGGTGTTAAAGCCACCGCCTCCGCCTGATGTTAACGAGAAGCCGTGGTTAGCGTACAGTAGTGACAGTAAAGAAAATCGAGCGTCCGATTCAGGTTAATTGGCTTTGGGAATCGTTGCTCTAATAAACAAAAATTGTAGGAACCGTACATGCATAGTACAATTCTTCAAATTTATTATTACTAAGCACTTTTAAATATTTCAAAATTAATTGAACTCGGCTGTTTATTTCAGGTTGATGTAGACGTAGACGGTGCAATCCACTTAACTTTTCTGGATTTCCTGAAGTGTGATATTCTGACTCTGGTCAAAGGCCCTGGCCCGATTGTCTGCACAAGTTAGCTAGTCAAAATAACGCCAGACATGTGCAGCTACAGAATGTATTTGGGTAAATATTCACTTGTGAATCCCCATTAAGGCTACTTGCGCAATACAAGGATGCTGTAATAAATAATAAAATTATGTTCTAATTCTAGTCTATTCATTTAAAGTTGACCTGACGTGAACTTTTTCACTTGTCATGTCGACGTACATAAATTAACGTTCATGCAGCCCAAGTACAAAAAAATGTACATATTTTCCACATTTTACTAACAACGAACTAATCAGGGAATGACATCCGAAAAAATATGGATTAAAATTCGAATTAAAATACGCGTTTTTCCTATACTTATGAATACGAATTTAAATTTCGGATA